>JANHFP010006330.1:50733-61115 GCA_032468135.1 Calamaria suluensis | reverse complement strand
TAGTTTGGAATAATAGCAAAAGACCTCAGGATTTAATTAATTTTAATGGAACACAATAGATCAGTGGGTGTGCTTTTTTGAAGAATGAAGCTTTGTCCTTTGAGAACTTACAGAACCTTCCTGTGACAAACCTACCATAGAGCAAGAGACTGCCACTGTGTGCATATTAAATGGGAAATAATCTGACAGTGTTTAAAAAGGAAATTTAATAGGGGTGCCAAACCAAACTGAAAAAGTCCAGATGACTATAAATTAAAATTTTCTGCTCATGTTTACTGACATCTAGTTGTCTCTGCATCTTGACTATTTACTAAAGACTAAAGACTGAAAGGCACAATTAAATCTAACGTACTCAACTCACTATAAATTATTAAATGTTCTATGTTTTAAGAAGTTATGGAAGAGAAAATTTGAAATACAGCTATAAGGTAATTGAGCAGTCTGAAATTTATTTAAAAAAATTGTATTAAGAGCTTTTTCAGTTGACAACTTGAGTGCTTGATTCCAGTGTTGAACTTAACTATCTGACAAGAGACTTACATGCTTGCCCTTAAGAAATGATATATTGAAGATTTGATAGACATGTTTTTCTTATGATCAGATTTTCATGTAAGATTTTCCTGACTTACCAGTTTAGTATGCAGTAAGTGGTGAAAACTTGCATGTTGCTTAAATCCGTAAAAGGAAAGGTAGCACTAATGAGGGATAATTTATGCAAGCATAATTTAGATGAAAGTTGTGTCTTTCTTTTCCCCCTTCCCCAATAATTAAAACAGAAGTTTTTATGTATTGCAAAATCTGATATATTTAGTGTCTCATTATCACAGTAGCATTTTATAGGTTAGGCAATATTTATGATTCATTGCATGCTACCTAATGGTGAAAGGAAAAAAAAACCCTTCTTGAATATACTTTGGATTGCTGATTTCATATGCTTAGAGGAATGCAAATAATGGATACAGGAACGACTGTCAAGCTTGCTTTTATTTCTGACATGCTTGAAGGCCAGTTGTTATTTAAGTTAATACTTTATCATGTATCAAATCACTGAGCTGACCTTAATTTAACAAAGGGTTAACTACCAACGGGCATGAATGCATATTCCTTGTAATAACTGTGACATTTCCTATCTTTGATGTGTTAAATAAATTACTGAACCATTATGAAAAAGTGCTCACAAGTTTGATTTTCTTTATACCTAAAAAAGATCTTATCTTCCTTATATTCCCTTCACTAGTAAATTATCTAAATTAACCAGTCTATGTCTCTTTAAATATTTCCCTAACTATCCAGTATAGGTTAAGTAAATAAATATTTCTGTATGAAATGGATTTTTTTTCCATTCATAATATTTGAAAATAGTTTCCAATACCTTCCCTATAACTTGTGTTTGTACATAATTTAAAGAAAAGCATATTTCCCTTCTACTGTATGTTCCTTAAAAGGAAGTTTAGCTGTATTTGTGCTTTGGAAACAAAAGATAGGTCTCTAGAGAGATTGTCATCTATGATATTATCTGTCATGATTACTGCATTTACATCTATGTTTTGTGTAGCTGGAGGTAATGGCTACCATTATCTGATATTAGGCATACCTAAATGTGCCTAATTTGGTCTAATTAGATCAATTCTATGCCTTCTACTTAACCTGTTATATAATATCATATTCTGCTTATTCCGTATTACTCTATTGTTATGCTACTTCATATCTTTGTGCACCAGAAAATTTATTCCAACTCTTTAGTATTACCACAGAAAAGAATAATATTTTTTTACTTGCTATTGAGTTTGTGACTTTCAAAGGAATGCTCTATGTAACTTTCCATTTTATATCTAAATGGGCATTAAGAGGCATGAAGGGATCCAACATGACATTAGAGAACAAATGATACAGAATTCAGTAGCCTGTATGTTTTTAGGAGTGGAGTGATGAGAACTATTTATTCAACCTATATTATGGCAAATGTTGTTTAGGAAATTAGCACTCACCCATCTCCTAGAAGAATGAAGTATTTTAGGAAATATTAAAAACACAGAATATTACATTTCCCTGGATAGAAAAACATGTTTTAGGCAAGAAATAGACTCACTCATAATAGCCCCCACCTTTGACAATTGGGCCATTAAGCCTTCAGCATCCCATCCACAACACAATAGCAACAGAAACTAAACTCATGACACAGCTCACTCACATGGCCAAAGCTCAAGCTATCTTGGGAGACAGTCTACAGAGTTAACCAAGACCATCGCCCCTTGGAATCTCACAAACAATCAGGATACATTTCTTATACAGGAAAAGGAAACACTAAGGTGTGGCCCAACATAGGTATTAAACTCAGAAACTCAAGCAACTCACTCTCTTGCCTTTTGGGTTCTTCACCTTGAAGCATGTGATCCCTTTTCTGCTCAGGAACTCAAGCCATGTGATTCCTGACCACCATTAAATCATCTTTCCATGTTTCCAGTGTCTGTTTCCCCACTTGGAGTAGAATCCAGATGGAATATTTATTCCAACAGATACAAGGCAGTCAGTTCAATAACAAAGAATATGAAAATACCATGAAGATGAACTTCAGGTTTTTAAGAGCTTTTAAGTTCAACCAGTTCATAATTTCTAATCTTTATGACAGTTTTGGAGTTCTACCAAGGACTTCATAATGAAAACTGATCTGGGACTTCATTAAAATTTTATTATCGTGTTTGCAGGTTCACAGTCTTGAGCATACGGTACCTGTTGGCCCCTGCTTATTTCTCCCAGGAGCAGAGACAATTAACAACAGATGGCCTTGTGGTATTACTATATTATGTGAACTTATTTGAGAAGAACCAGACAGTAAAAGGAAGTTTGGTTTGTTCACATTTTGTTCTCTGGGTTATCCTTCTTTAAAATAAAATAGCATGACAAATAAACTTAAGTTTCCATTATATGCTATATAAGGCATGCCGAGCTCTAATTAATGGTGTTCATCCGCTGGGTAAGATGTATCTGGTTTTATTTGGTCACAGAGGTTGTCCATATGCCTGTTTGTCTTTAGCGTGGGACCTGAGACACCTACCAGTTTTCTACGGAGATTCTTTGTCATCCAGGTCATGGTTGTCCCAAATGTGCGTTTTCAAGAGGCAACTGGACTTTCTGGTTTTCCTGTGAAGATGTTTCACTTCTCGTCCAAGAAGCTTCTTCAGCTCTGAGTGTTGTGTCAGTTATGCTTTCTTTATAAATTCAGTGACCGATTCCAACACTTCTGTTGGTAGAAGTGATTTCAACCCTATACGTTGTTCCAGTCTCTCTTTCAAAACCTCGGCTGTGAAATCAATCTGTCTTATTCTTTCTTTCTTTTTTTTTTTTAAAAAAAAATATTTATTGAATTTTTTAACATTAAAATCATGCAACACAACCATCTTGTAATATCTACAACTAAGTCAAAAATGAAAGTTTGTTATGACTGCATGCAACACTTATACAAAAAACATGACAAAAGACATCTATATACTTACAAAAAACAGTGTGTTGGCAATTTTCTATACTTCTAAACAACTGCAGTATCGATCTTCAATTTTCAGTTAGTCTGTATCTGAATATTCCTCAAATTACTTCTTACTGGTCTCTTTTCTTAGCTGTATCCATGTTTACCATCTCTCCCTTTATCCTATAATAGTCCGAATCTAGTTTATCTTTTAAGTTCATCGTAAGTCTATCAGATTCCGCACTATGAAAATTTTTGTGTATTAATATCGTGTACGATGGTAGATTGGGGGGTTTCCAGTTCTGCGCTCCGGCTAGTCTTATCGCGGTGAGAATATGGGTGATTAAATATTGTGTCTCCTTTTCGATTCTGTCTGCAGGAATCCCAAGAAGAAACATCTCTGGAGTTTTTTTGGAGCTTGTATCCCGAAATCTGAATTAGCCACTTTTGAATCCTATCCCAAAATCTCTTTATCTTTGGACAGGTCCACCACATGTGAAAGTATGTGCCCTGTTTATCCCCACACCTCCAGCAGTTTGGTTGAACATTTCTATACATTTTAGCCAATCTCGCTGGTAGAAGATGCCATCTGTGGAACATCTTTAAGAGATTCTCCTTATAAGCAGCTGACAACGTCATCTTGTAGTTTGTAGTCCATACCCTATCCCATTGTTCCAGTGTAATTGTTCTTCCACAGTTTCGTGCCCTACTTATCATAACACCCTGGACTGTTTCTTGTTCTGTTAGTAAGACTAGCAAAGAGGCATATAGTTTTGAAAGTAGTTTTCTCTCTTGTTCTATTATTACTTTGTCAAAGCTTCTTAACTTTCTTTCTATATCCCATTGCTCTTTGTCTTTTTTGTATTTGTTCATAATCTGTAAGTATACCCACCAGTCTAATTTGATCCCTTTCGTTTCCAAATCTGCTTTGGTGGGTAGATTACCCTGGTCGTCTAACAGTTCTAAGTAAGTTAAAGTAGTTTGGGGCGTCAACAAATTGGGATAGGCTACAGCTTGCATCGGTGATATCCAAACTGGAACTTTAATGTAGCATTTGTTTCTAAAATTTCTTCATACCTTGATTAGGGCATTTCTGATCTGGTGTCTTTTAAAGTAGCTGTGCATACTCAATTTTTCTTCCCACAAAAATGAATACCACCCTAACTGCAAATTGTGCCATTCAAGGGTAAATATTCTTCTGTTTTTTAAAATAATCCAATCCTTGATCCAAATCATGGCTGCCGATTGGTAGTACGCTTCCCAGTTTGGCAGACCTAAACCACCTCTGAATCTGGAATTTTGCATTATTATTTTTTAAATTCTTGGTTTCTTTTTTTCCCATACAAATTTCCCTACTATTTTATCTAAATTTCTGAAAAAACTTTTTTTCCTAATTTAATTGGGACCACTTGGAATAAGAATAACAATTTGGGCAAGATGTTCATCTTAATTAATGCTATTCACCCCAATAGTGAGAGTTTCAAATTGGCCCAACAATCAAGGTCCTTTTGAATTTGAACTATCAATTTGTCGTAGTTATCCTGTTTTATTGATCTACAATTCAATGTCAACCAAATACCGAGATGTTTTATTTTTGCTGCAGATTTTATTCCTAATTCATTCTCTAGCTCTTCTTTTTGTTTTTTGGTAGCATTCTTAACACCATTTTCCTCTTTCATCACATCAAAAAACACACTTTGTTCATAATATCTGGGGGCTTCTGTAATTGCACCAAAAGCTTTGGTGTGCTGTATATGGTCTTGGGAGTGGTGGTCCAGATTTAATATATATGTTCTAGAATCTCTGCCTGACAGCTTATTTGTGAATTTGGCTAGTATCTTTATTTCTTCATCTGCTGTTTTTTCTGACCCATTTAAATTTGCTCACAAAAAGTCTCTTTCTCTCTCATTCTGTCTCTTTGCCTCTACTATCATGCTACTGTAGTCTTTTCAAAATAAGCAGCATTTTTCATAAGACAGTGAAGGAGTAATACATATGAAACCAGAAAAATAAAACACATAGATAAGAAAAAAGAAGACATATTATTACACCTAATCAGGCCAACACACTCCCTCTACTTTTTCATACCCTTCTTTCTAAAGCATCCTTGTTTCTATATCAATTTTTTACTTTTCTTTTTTTGAGATTCTTTGTTGACTCCATCTAATTTTGTCAGTCTTCCACTTCCTTTTAAAGCCTTGTACTTTTTCTTATATATTTTTGTGATTTATATTCATTCATTATATAACCAAACCATCTTACATATTTTTCATTCACTTTTGTATTCAATACATATTTATTTAGTAACCAGTCATTTCTCATTCCACATTACCCATTATGACTTTGTTAATCCAGTCTTTTATCCTGGATTACCCAAGCCTCATTCATGAAGGCAATATTTGTCAATTCTGACACATTTCGATCTTGTGGCCATTATACAACAAGCACAGCTAAAGTTCAGTTTTATTTTAAAATGTTCACACACCACCAGGTATGCTCCCTAATTGTAGGACTACATTCTACCAGCTTTGTAGGAAAAACAATGGTAGAACCTGGGAAGAGTTAAGAGGGATCAGTCTAGGATCCATACAGCCATAATAAACTTAAGTCCAACCCCCTTGAATGCCATTGACCCTTATCTAACTAAGTTAATTGGTAAGATTCCTGTGCATAGGCATAATTAACAATAAATTAGTTTAATAGGATTTTCATGTATGGATCTGATCTTTCATATCTGACAAGATTAGAGGTAAATCATAAATCTGCATACACACAAAAATTATTTACATTGTGAATAATAGAAAAAATAGGGGCTGGGGCTGATAACCTTAGGTTTAGCTGGTTATAAATAGTGAGTGCATTGCACAGGATATATTTGTAATTTCAGCAATTTAGGGGAAGATTGATTTAAATGTAAGAACATCTTTTCAAGAAAATAAAGCAAAATACACAACAAAAAGACAAAGGAGTAGGGGGGAGGTAAATAAACAAATTTAGTGCTGAGCCGCTCAGGCTGCTACATAAAGCAACATAAAGATACAGTTTGGTCTAGTGGTTAAGGCACCAGGCTAGAAATCGGGAAACTGAATTCTGGTCTTGCCCTAAGCACACAAGTCACCTGGGTGGACTTTGGGCCAGTCAGTCTCTCTTGGCTCAGCTTGCCTCACATGGTTGTTGTTGTGGGGACAATAGGAGGAGGAGGAAGTTATATTTGGTATATTAACTACCTTGAGATAATTTATAAAAAAAATAAAGGGATATAATAATTTTAAAATCTATAAAATACATGGCTGTGCACAATTCACACATCTGTCCCAGATGGAGAATGAAGTTCTAAAATACATCTGAAAAAATATAGTATTAATGAGCTGATCATGAAAAGCCCATTTCCTGTAAATTCTAAACTTACCTAACTTGCTGGATGAGTCTAAGAGGTTTTACTGCTTGAGGCAGAGAACAAAATGCTCTCCTGCTCTGTTTTACTTTGGCTGCATTACACACCCATAGTTGACAAACATGTTGACTTAATTAATCCAATTCTCTTGGTTCACATAACTTCTTCACATGATTCATACATATTCTGTTGTACAGGTTGGAATATTCCAGAGTTGAAAATGTTTGGTGGGAACACTGTATAGATAGTAGCATTTCCTATGTAACAGAAGCCTCAGGAAACCACCTCAGTTCTTTTTTATTTGCCACAGGAATAATAAGTATTTAATATTTCAGAATAATTCCACCCAATTTTGTTGTTTTTGTGGCTTCCCAGGCCCCTTAAAAAGTGTTAATGTATCAGATTAACTACAATAAGCTTTTGTTAATTCAGATGTACAACATTTCATGCAGGCTTAGCATTAGTTAGCTATTATTTTTCAAAAAAATATTTGGCAAAAATCTATGGTGGGCCAATCTGTAACTGAGCTATTGCAAACAGGATAGGTTTCCCCCCACCCTTTTTGCCCCTATAAATTCTAATAGGAAAAGGGGGAAAAAACCTCTCAAAAGTGGTGCAATTGGAGTAGCTCAATTCTTAGTGTACCCTTAAGCTCTTCATTTTCACAGTAGAAGGGTTAGCCTCAGGTTTGGGCAGCATGAGAATTCCTGCGTATGGTTTGTTAATTTATCATTACCTTGGGTACTTTGTGTTTACTCCGTTATCTTGACCCAGAAATTACTGAGTTACAAAGTTCACATATCATGCTGATCCTAACAAACAGGTTAAACATATTAAGTGAAACATATTAAGTGAATATAGGCATTTATAAAAGGTAATTAAAAGTCTAAACTTTAGAAAGAAGTGAAATTAAAAGACTGGCTATATAGGCAGTCCTTGACTTAGTGACCATAAATGAGCCCAAAATTACTATTGTTAAGTGAGTTTTGCCTCATTTTACAATCTGTCTTACCACAGTTGCTAAGTGAATCACTGTAGTTGTTAAGTTAGTAACACAGTTGTTAAATGAAATTGGCTTCCCCGTTCACTTTGCTTCTCAGAAAGACACAAAAAGGTGATCCCATCACCCCAGGACACTGCAACCATTCCAAAATGTGAAGCAGTTGCCACGTTTCCAAATTTTGATCATATGACCATGCTGCAATGGTTGTAAGTGTAAAAAACGTTCATAAGTCACTGTAAAGTGCCATTGTAACTTCAGTCATTAAAAAAACTGTTGTACATTGAAGATTATCTGATTTATATCCTGTAGCTTATCTGTAATTAAGTGTACTCAATTTTGTTTTTTTATAGCTGCTTAACATATAAATAAATAAACTAGTCTGACTGAGTTTCAACGGCATGCTAGGTTAAAATGAGGATGATGGCTAATATTAGTTTTATATCCCACCTTTCCTTCAAGGCAGGAAGGAACTATGCTACTATTAAGTAGATTGGGTTGAGTGACCAACTCGTCTAAAGCCACCAAGTGAGTTTATTGGACTCATAGTAGCTATGAATTGGGTTTCCCAGGTCTAGTAAGTACAATGTTCTCACATGGTTCAATATATTATGTAAACTCTTGATGTGAAGAGTGTCTCCCAGAACAAAAGGAGAATCTACTTCTCAAAAAAGACTTCCACTTTTAAGATAAAGTAATGTGACCCTCAAATCAATCAAAATTTTGGAACTATCAAAATGCAACACTATATATATAGCAATCCTGAGCAGTATGTGTGTCTGTCTCAAATATACTTTTTCAGGAGGCAACTGGACTTTGTTTTTCCTTTGAGGACATTTCACATTTCCAGAGAAAAAGACAATACATACTACAGGAAGACTACTCAGGTGACTCTGAGGATACAGATAAACCTCCAAGGGCTTCAAGACCCTCTAAAAGATGCAAATGACCAGCTGTCTCAAGGAATATAAAGCTTTTCATAACCTACTATCCTGTCAGAGTTGAAAAGCCTTTGATGAGAAGTGACACATCTTCAAAAGAAAAAAACAAAGTCCAGTTGCCTCCTGAAAAAGCACCTTTGGGACAACCATGACCTGGATGACAGAATTATAAACAGACTATGTATGTTTATGATTGTCTCTATGAATAAGAGACAATGATGTCATAATCATATGAGAAATTAGTAAAATAAATGTTTAAAAACTAGATAACTAAAGTGATCATAGTCAAATGCAAAATGTGCATTTGATTTCTGAACTTTTTAAAATAACATGCAGTGACTAATTATTATAAATTCATTTTTTTACAATCACAGATTAGGATTGATATCACCAGATAAATTAAAAAATTAAAAGGGAAAAAGAAGATTGTCAAGATAGGTTTGATGTTAGTTGGCTTATTTTAATTGCTGCAACAATATATTTGGCTATTCTCTGGATGTGGTTAATACTTATTCCAAAATCTAATTACCAACTACTTAAATATTTAGAAAATAACCTTTTCTTTTTCTTGTTCCTGTCTTGAACTTGGTAATATGGAACTACTATTTGAAGTTTGGCATCAATTTTCAGTTATAAATAACAATCCTTGCCCTGGCCAAAGGTGATATTGATAATTAATCAGGTGATGTTCATTTGGCACAGACATGAGGTCACATGCAGCTTCTTTCAATGGCATTAAATCCTTTCCAAACAGAGGGTTTCCTTTTAAGTTTAACTCTTCATTTGTAATTTGCTAGGTGGGTAAGGACATATAACAAAGACTGTTCTGTGCAAGAACGTAGAAAAATTTATCTTAAATCCTGGTACGTGATGTTACCTGCATATCTAACACTTTTTGTAGCCTATTAATTTTGGCAGCAAAAAAACAAAATTATTGCAAATGGAATGAGCATGACTAAGTTTTTCAGACAAAGGCTCAGATGCTGGTTTATGCAAAACTTAAAATTAGTCCAGCTATACTAAATTCAGTTATATCCTTCACCAGTTATGTCTTGCAGAAAAGCCATGTGAAATTCAAATATATTTGGGCATAATAAAGTTTTGTAATGTAAACCTCAAAGGTTTTATTACTGCTTTAACACATTTAGTGTGTGCCATTATTAGCAGATTTAATTGACTAACCAAGAAGTCTTAGAAGGTGAAAAAATGGAAGACCATAGCTATAGATTTTTTTCCCTACCAACATTTTCAGCCTGATCAATGCATCTACATTTTTGGGATTTCCATGGCACAACATAAAATTATTTGCCATTTCTTTCTTCTACAAAGTTTTTCCCCACTTTCAGACTACTTTATAGACGTCCAGTTGGTTCCTCTTGGAAATACCAAGGGCAAAATAGTTTAAGGCCACAGTGAACATACGCTATCCAGCTGCCAATATTCACGTACATGTGTTCATGCAAATATTTTATTAACAAACCCAGTCAAGATAAGCATGAGAGAGGAAGCACAAGGCAGGGAGGGATTTTAATTTTATTTTGAATTTTAAGTTAGAAATTATTTTGATTATTTTGATTTATTGAA
>JANHFP010006330.1:0-10649 GCA_032468135.1 Calamaria suluensis | reverse complement strand
CCCACCCAGATGACCAGGCCATGCCCACCCCGGCACCCCAAGGGCAAACAGAATCCCAATACAGCCCACGGTGGAGTCAGGTTTGACGCACCTGCTCTATCCCTTTTCACTTAGAAAACCTTTGGTTTGTCTACATTTGGATGGCTATGTACAGCTATATGGAGCCCACTCAAATAAACTTTCACAACAGTGATTTTCTAGACATCTCAGAATGTTTGTTATACCTTTTTCTTGTTTCAAATTCTAGTTTCCCCCTTTTTTTAATCCGTACAGATTATGTTGCTTACGGATCCTGAGATTGAGAGCAGTCTACTGATCAGTTCTGATGAAGGAGCCACCTATCAAAAATACCGGTTGAACTTCTACATCCATAGCATGCTCTTTCACCCCAAGCAGGAGGACTGGATTTTGGCATACAGTCAGGATCAGAAGGTTAGTATTACTTTTATGCTCTACTAGGGCCAAATCTATTATTGGACAGAATAAAGTGCCAGTTAACAGCCAGCATATCAGGAAAGACAGCAGATTCAAAGGATATACCTGACATTAGCCTCCTCTAACTGCTCCCTAAAACAACTAAATCCTCAATTTATATATTGAAGAGTACATTAGATTTGTAAGTCTGAAAAGTAGAAGGTGGACAGGAAAAAGAATTAAACCTGATTTAATTTCTTTAACTTCTGCATCTAATTAAATTAATGCAGTTTGTATCCATTCATGTATTTAATTATTTTCCTCTTGTGTCACATTCAAATTGGAATAGGCATAAAGCTCTGGAAATCAAGACAACTCATCATTCCAGAGGCTCTTACCTGGTCAATTCATTAATTTAAGAAGCCCTAGAGTAAGCATGGCAGTTTGTTTATGCTTTGCTCAATACATCTTTGCAGGATATGTGCTACATAACTTTCTGTAATGTATATCATGTTAAATGCCTATCTTTTAACACTGAAGTAGGCAACCTGCAGCACTGGAATGGCAAGCAATACTCCTGTATTGATCCCTACTCCCTTTTTGGGGAAAGTCTCTTTAACCATGATTTGAGAGCTAGTTTTGTTATGATTTTGGGAAGGGAAACACACCCAATTATAATTTCAAGCACTTTGCATGGGGGAAAAACCACCATAAAGTATGATGATTTATGAAACAAAAACTCCAAAATTCTTCCCAGAAAATTACGAAGAGCAAGAAAATCCTGATTTCCAGATTGTGTTCAATGCACAATTTAGGTTGCCATAGATTGTCCATCGCTACCCTGAATTGCTTTGTAAGTGAGATACGTGCACAAAGATGATCCCTATTTTTATCTACTTGCATTTTTACATGCTTTCAAAACTGCTGGGTTGGCAGAAGCTGGGAAAAGTAATGGGAGCTCACCCCATTATACAGCACTAGGGATTCAAACCGCTGAACTGCCGACCTTCCGACCTTCTGATCGACAAACTCAGCTGCCTTATCTGCTGAGCCCCAGTGTTATATAGGTGCTATTTCCTTTAGCCATATGTTGGTTAGGGAACAGTTTTGCACCTGGCTTCTTTTTCTGACAAAATGGGAAATAATTCACATGCTTTTGTCGGTAATGTAGGCATTTAGTTCCCCATGTCTTCAGATCATTTAATAAAATCATGTAAGCTGATATATATTTGATTCAACATATTGAAGAATGTAGAACTGACAAAGATCATCCAAAATATTTGAATATTCAGAGGTACAAATCCTGGCAGTTAACTGAATTAGTTTACTCTAGAACATCATGCCGCATCATGTTGCCATCAAGTCACATTTCACAATGTTTTTCTCTAGTGGAGCAACGGTGGGTGTGGCCCGCATATGACGCATCCAGCCCAGAAGGCACCAGTTTGACACCCCTTTTCTAGAATATTTAAATCAAGTCATTTTTATTAGAATTTTGAAACACCATGTTCTTAAAAGTATCCCTAAAAAAACAATTTTAGCATTCTGTCATATAGCAGGGAAAAATATCCTGAGCATGAACAAATTGGCTTTACTTTAAGAAAAATACATATATGTCTTTTAGCAGGCACTTTTCAAATTGGCTGTCTCCAAGTATCAAATTTATTTCTATCCCTTTCTCCCCAAACAAGGTATATGAACAATTTTTCTAGGACAAAAATGAAAGAAATACTCAATTTCTTCTCATTCATTTTTAGCAAATGGCTCATATATTTTATAAATATGGCAGAGTTCAAAGGATGAAAAGAAAGATTAAATGAAGGGGAGGGGAGAAAAATTGTCAAAGGAACAATAAAAATGTCAAACTAAACATATTTATTTTATTTTATTTTTTACTAACAACAAAAGAAACATATATTTCTGTATAGGACAGTTGCAAAAATCAGTCTTGTATTTTACAAGATTGTGGAGTGAGGACTTCCCTAAGATCCATATGGTTCCCATCTGAGGACATTCTCAAGATCTTGGAAACCTCTCCAGGTCTGAGTTGAGATTCTCCTATTTGTAATGTTTTACAGTATAATCTTTAGATGGTAATTGTCTGGATTACCATCTTGTAATTTTCTGGTAATTACCTTAAATTATTTTGCAGTTATTTTGTAATTTGTTCAGGTTCAATTATTGCATGTCCTTGTTTTTATGTTGTTCTTTACTCGGTGAGTGATCCAGCCTGTTGGTTGAACAGCATCAAAACTGAAAACATGGAAATGAAAATCTACCGTTAATGGCTCTAAGAAACACCATTGGAAATGTATTCATTAGTTTTAATAAATCCATGTTCCAGAGATATCCCATGAAAGTGTTTTTCAATTATTCTATCAAATACTTTCATTCTGCCCAATTTTCCTATCTTTGGCTTTCATTTTCTGTGTTATTTTTAACCTATTGAAGTATTGGAAAGACTGGGCTAACTGAACACAAATAAAATGGCAATAATATTAAATGGCCTAACTAGTATAACTAGCATATGGGATTTCCCTAACCAACTTGCTCAGACTGACAAAACTACTTGTATAAGCAGTGAAACATTTCAAAACAAAAGACGTCCAGTTGCCATGACTCACCTTCTAGACAAATCTACTTGGATGACAGAATCTATATCAACATAGATGACATAATCTCAAATCCTTAGTTAAATGAACTGGAATAAGCTTTCAAAAAGAAATAACAATTATTGGTATACTCCCTTATTATTGGTATGCATCCTTATGCACCGCTTTTATTATCCCAAAAGTATATTTTTTAAAAAAATATCCTAACCAGATTGTTCCTGAGATGACACTCCAAAGCAAGATGGATCATTGTACAAATGTTACACGGCATTATAGGCTTAGAAAGATTGAATGGTCCCATTGATCAAATTCCACAAGGATTGGATCCCATGATAATGGAATATGTAATAGTTTTAATTCATTTGTTTATTTTTCACATTTGTCAACCACTCATCTCACTCAACAAGCGATTGTTATTGCCACTAGGACTAGTAGCAGTATGAACAGTAGTGTGTGTGTTGGAAAGGATTAATACAGTTTTACAAGTACTAGTTATTACATTTTGTGTGATTGTGAGTGCCGATTGAGAGCATAAATAAATCACAATGCCTAGCATGTCGGTCAGGTGATGGCAGCTCATGGTGTGACATTAGTGAAGCCAGCAGTGCTGGTTGTTATAGTTTTATTAGCACACTGCTAATAAATGCATAAGCAAATAAAGTTGGAATTAGTGCTACAATATACTAATATTTAACTCATTGTTTGATAACTGAATATACTATATATCACACTATATAGTTATTAATTAAAAACTCTAGAAAAGTTTTTTGTATTTTTCATTTTCCCCTTCCCTTTTTTCTTCTTTCTTTCCTTTAATTTTTTTTAGGGTTACTATCATGTTTATTTGGTTGTGACTATATATTTATAGTTGCTGTCTATAGTTTATATTATTTGTGGTATGTACTTACGTCATTTCAAATGACATTAAATAGTTTTCTATGTCATTGTCATTACAGTGTAATGACATTAAATTTAGTAGTTTTCTATGTCATTGTCATTACAGTGTAAAATACTATCATATTTTAAAATATCTTTCACATTTTTTAAAAAAATCTTGCCTAAAAGAAGTTTCCAAAAGCCTAGTATGAGAAATATAAAATTATAGTTTAGTACACTATATTCTTTCTTTTTTTTGTCAAATTGTAAGGTACTAGATCATCATCACACAATCTGAGAAAGTTATTTCGGTGTCTTTTTGAAATATTGGCCTTGCTTTAGCTGGGGAAGAAGATGATGATAATAACCAGAATACCTTCATGGCTGAATTATTCACCTAATGGAACTAAAGAACTGCCACAAAAGAGTTTGCTTGTGGAAATGCATGAAAACTGAGAAAATTGCCCTGATCTCAGGATGGTTTATGCTCCCAAGATATTTTGAATAAATACATTATATGTGCAACAATCTCTTACAGGAACTTTTGATATCATTGCCTGCTTGCTTACCACTTAAAGATCACAGATAATTTGTTTTAAACCAGTGAGTTATTTAAAAGAAATATGCACTTTCTACTGCTACACCATCAAATTGATTAGACAGAGAGACAGACAGACAGACAGACACAAACATCTCTGACATCTTTCAAAAGACTTCATCAATTATGTTTTTAGCCTTTATTTGTTCAATAAAACAGGACAAAAATGAAAGGAATTATACACCAGCACACTCACATGTACACATGCATTTATATGAAGGCTTATTACCTGAAATCTACCAACCTGGTCCAATTCAAGTTAGTGGATATTTTTTTAAAAAAGCTTCATTTGACTAAAACTAAGAAACAGTTATTAGTGACTCACCAAAAATAATTTAGCCACCTTCCCTGTCCAAAGAAGGACCATGTATGCATGTTTATCTATGGTCATTAATATAATTGTGAACTCTTTCACTTTGAAACTCCTTTTTCCTAATCTTATATTTTACATTTTTCAAAGAGCATCCAAGTGGTTTCCCTCTAAATTTAAGATGAGGACCCACTCCAAAATCAGAGGGTAGGTCTCGTATCATAAGAAGTACACCAATGTAATATTCCATATTTCTAAGTCAATTTAGAGGTGGCTCAGCGGCTAAGACAACTGAGCTTGTCAATCGGAAGGTCAGCAGTTCAGCTGTTCGAATCCCTAGTGCCACAGAATGGGGTGAGGTCCCGTTACTTATCCCAGCTTCTGCCAATCTAGCAGTTTCGAAAGCATTTAAAAAATGCAAGTAGAAAAAATAGAGACCACCTTTGATGGGAAAGTAACAGTATTCTAAGTGCCTTTGGTGTTTAGTCATGCCGGCCATATGACCACGGAGACGTCTTCAGACAGCGTTGGCTCTTTGGCTTTGAAATGGGGATGAGCACTGCCACCTAGAGTCAGAAATGACTAGCACTTATATGCGAGGGAAAACTTTACCTTTTTAAAGTCAATTTAGAGTGCTACCTGGCACACACAACTTCCACATAATAATTCTATACTTCCATGTGACATTTTTCATCTGTTCTCTTTCAAATTGTTCTCTCCTTCTTCTCCTTTTCACGGTCTTTAAATTGGTGACAACCAATGAATAATTCTCCTGCATGGAACTCTGGAAATAAATACAAGATCTCATAAAATCTCATTCATTTCAGTATCTCAGCTCAAAGTAATATAATAGTGGAAATGTCCTCAACCTTTGATTGATGACGTTCATAGCTCAAACTATTTCATGTCCATAGTCTGTGCATCTCTAGAATAACAAACAGGAAATTATAAAAGAATGTAATATTATTATACAAATACAGTTTAGAATAACTAAGGATACAGATTATCTGTGCATAGATAAATAGTTGTCACACATTTCCCCATAATACTGGGGGGAAAGAAAATGGCAAAAATAGGGAATTCCACAGAAGACAAGATTTTAAGGTGTTACATTTATTTTCTATGTTTGAAGGAAATGAAAAGAAACTTGTCCATCAGTAGTAAAATAGTTTTTTGTTTCTAGTATACATATTCTGCAATTTAATCAAACAATGAAAAATTGCCAACTTGACCCTAGGAAAATGAAGGCAATTGCTTATGGTTTATCTATTTTATCTGTTAGATTTTTAAAAGGGTTGTGTTTTTTTTAAAAAAGCAACACCTTGTCACTTTTATATAGCAGTGTAAACTTTTGCTTACAAAGGCAAATGGCCAATGTACCATTTTCAAAGGATTAAAAAACATGCTAAATTATTTCCACTCTACCAATTTTCTGCTTAGCCACAATAATATGATTCCCAACAAATGTATGACAAAAACTCTGTTGAAAGCTTTTTTATTCAACTGATGGCTTAGTTAAACAACAAATTTGTGAAGCTTGAGTGCTTAGATTTAACACAATTCTCTTTCAAAGCCATTTCATTATTTGGTACTTTGTTTTTTATATATAATTATATAAAATGGTTTGAATACCATTTAAATATATCATTTATCCACAATCATATGTCAATTGAGCAAAACATTCATTATTGTGTTATGGTTATGTTTCTGAAAACTGGAAGAATAAAGCCTAAAAGTAGAAAATAAAATTTTCTCATAGAATCTGGTTGGATGTGTTGGGATTCTTGAATAATGCAAATATTATAAGGAATGATTCAATTCAAATTAAATATTTGAATCATATTTCCAAAATGATGGGAGATATCAGATCAAATCCATTGCCTCTAATGCCTTTCATTTGGATAGTTTTGAAGACAATTTCTTTATTCAGTGGACTTTCTGTCTTTGCACTCTCAAATATTAGGACACATTTATTTCCTGTGATATAATGGGCTTTTTCTCATATCTATATGTGTAATCAATAAGTATTTTTCACCTTCAAAACTCCAGTCTTGGAGTAGATCATTCGGTTTTTGTCTCTCATTGTTTGGTATTTAGTTGCAGTTCTTTATCAGTCCTATTTTCATTACTTTAACTCCTTTTTATTCTCCCTACTGTCTCACCATGCCCCAAATTTAAAATAAAACGGGTCCTATATAAGTGAATATATCTTGTTCAGGGATGATCTCGATGCTCTCTGAACTTGATTGTTTCATTGTCCAACTGGGTAACAACATAACTACCAGAGATAAATTTGATTAAAAAATAAATACATTCTACTATTTTTAAGTTCATTGTGTTTTGACAGAGTCATTTTTAGTGGTGACCAATAAATTCCTTCTTCCTTTCTCCATGCCTAATTACAGCAGACTTGTCTGCTTTTCCCCAGAAAATGAAAAACCAGGACAATTGAAATTCCATTATAGGAAATCACTGTCAACTAGACCGAACTATAAAGATAAAACACATTCGGTTACATAGGCTCTTTCAAACCTTCTGATAAAGTTGCTGAAAAAATTAAAGCCATTCTTTCTGGCCAAACAGTCTATCATTTTTATCTGACACAGATTAAGATCCAAATTTCCAGGTTTATGGAATTCTGTATTGTGAAGTCTTTTCATTGTGACAGTACTGCCAATTATTTTTATTCCTGTTGCCCATAGTCTCTTGCATTCATCTTCTGAACATAAGGAATTTGAGCTTTCTTCTGCGTTAAGTTATATACTGGTTGACAGTAGATTGTTAACTGGGTCACCATAGTAGAACCCATTCTTTAAACAAGAGTCTTTTTTGTCAATCAAGCAAAGACATTCCTGGATGAATGGTGGCTAATGAAGTTCATTGTTCTGTGATTTATTCAGTGAGAGTTATCCCTACCTTTCATCACTTTCATTTTCCAGCTGGTTATTTTTTCCCCAGAAGTAAAGTATTGACTGACATCACCAGCTGTCACAGCTGAGAAATCAGCAGGATATGACATCAACCATAGTAACTGTGATGAAAGGAATCTGGAAAATATTATAGGAACAGCTATATGATACAGGCATACTTGCTAAAGAAAAAAAAATAAAAATTGGAGAAAGTTATTGTTGGTTAATGTTTAAACTAAGACTTAAATTATTTAGCATTCTCCTCAGTTCTTCTCAGTTAAAACTTTTTTTTAAAATTCCCTTAAAGCAAAAAAAAAGTTATTATTTTATTACTAAATTTATTATGGATGGGAGATGATGTTCTATGATTATAGTTAGTCCTCAACTTATGACCACAACAGAGTCCAAAAATTATGTTGCTAAGTAAGAAATTTGTTAAATGAGTTTTGCCCATTTTATGATTTTTCTCACCATATTTGTTTAGTAAATCACTGCAATTCTTAAATTAATAATAAGGTTGCTAACTGAATCTGGTTTTGTCAGTGACTGCTTATCAGAAGTTTGCAAAATGGAATCACGTGACTCTTGGACATTGCAACTGTCATAAATGTGAGTTAGTTGTCAATCATCTGAATGTAAATCATGTGACCATGTTATGGTGCTATGTAGCTGCTATGGTGATAAGTGTGAAAAATAGTCATGTCACTTTTTTCAGTGATGTTGTAACTTTAAACAGTCACTAACTGAACTGTTGTAAGTTGAGGACTACCTGTATTCTGTTTTTCTTTGTATATTTCCTTTGCAATGTTTCTAATCTTGTAATTATATTCCAAAGAAAAATGCAATCAGGGAATAGCTACTATTCAATCACAAAACATGGAGATAGAGGAAGCAGGAGAAACAGAATGAGGAAGAGACACATGTCAACAATTCCCCTTCTTCCAATAATAACCCTACTAGCATCTTCAATCACTTTAAATTCCAAAGACTTTCTAAAAGACATGAAAGTTAGACAGAAACACACACACACACCAACTATGTTTTCAAAAAAAATAAAATTTTGGTAAATCTAGGGAACACTCCAATTCCAGGGTTCAACCACAACCTTCAACCACAACAATACAAGAGCACACAATACATACAAACTTAAAGTGAACCTCTCCAAACTTGATTGCAGAAAATATGATTTCAGCAACGGAGTGGTAAATGCTTGGAATACACTATCTCACTCTGTATTCTCATTCCCAAACCCCCAAAACTTTAACCTAAGACTGTCTACTAATGACCTCACCCCATTCCTAAGAGTTATGTAAGGGGCGTGCATCGGAACACCAGTCTTGCTACCGTTCCTGTCCTAATGTTCTCTTTATTTGTATTCATTTTATGTACTCAATTCATGCTCATACATACATACATACATACATACATACATACATACATACATACATACATCCTAATATGTAATTGACAAAATAAATAAATAAATAAAAATAAATAAAAATGGAAGAAGTTGCAGATAGAAAAATTGTGTTCTACTGTTCCACTGTTAAAACTATATCAGCTGTAACGAGTGCATTTTTTTGAGTATTTGACCCATTCTAAAACAAACATATAACAACAATCAGTATTTTGTTATCCCGCATTAGAACAAATCTTTTGTGATTTGGGAAGAATTACATACATTTTCACATTAGACAGCTAAAGTGAGAAGACATAATTAAAAAGAAACATTTGATAGAACATATTCTTGGATTATCAAGAGCGCGTCTTTAGAGAATATTTTTATAAACCTTCTTGGCAGGTGTGAAAAAGACTGAGATTTAAAAACTATCTGGGTAATCATTGACAACATAAAGCTTTAAGAGAATTAAAACAGGATGAATGTTTGGCAGAAGATTAAGACACTTTATTTATTTTAATGTTTCTTCTTAGTTGTACAGTTCAGTTGAATTTGGAAGAAGATGGCTACTTCTACAAGAATCCATAAACCCAAATAGATTCTACTGGTAAGTTAAAAAAATCAGTATTTCTCCTATCACAGGTTTTTTTTTAAACAATGAACAGTATAATTTCTTGAATTTGAGTTTTTATAATAGGCTTTATAACAAGACATCTTCAAATGTCTTTTAGGCTTTTTATATATTTGTGTTTTTGTGTGTGTATATGTATGTGTTTTTTTATAGAAAAAAGTTACAATGCTATAATTGCATAAAATTTCTAATTTTAAGACTTATTAAATTTATTAAAAACTTATTAAATTTAGCAAATTGTTTCTTTGACTAAAAAGGGATGAAGGATGGGGGAGGATACACAATAGTGTAATTTTCTTCTACTTAGTTTATCACCCCAGTAGGTTTATTTAAATACTTAGCCTATGGCACTCCAGTAGCATAAACTGAGCGATAGAGACTACTTTAGCTGTTCAGTATTTGAATCCTTTCTTTCTTGATGTGAAATGCTTCCGCTACACCATAGTAGTTATTCCTGATTGGTAGCCATAGGAGACTAATATTCACCATGAGAAAGAATTATTTTCCTCAGCAGGCTGCGCTGTCAATCATTCTTTAGGGTTCTGTTCTGCTGAACCAATCAGGACTGGTACTACCTCCAGGCATCTGCTGTGGTCCCCAGTCTTGTTGAGAGCTTGCCAGCCTCTTCGTGGCTGCCTCGGGACTGTGAAGCCTCAGCGAACGGAGTTTTTCTCGCTGGCTGGGGGTCTCATTGCCTTCGGCTCCAGGAGCCCTCAGTTTCCCAAGAGTCTACTTGTTGAGTGGCTCTGTTCTGGAGCTTGCTTCATCTCTTCAAGGCATCCAGTGCCGGCAGACTTCCTGGTCGTGGTAGTAAGCCCTCACCTGAGGACAATTTATTTCATGGTTGGCCTTTAGAGGGGTTTGGTATTTAAGGGATTTATTTAAACATATTTTATTTCC
>JANHFP010006329.1:145439-156503 GCA_032468135.1 Calamaria suluensis | reverse complement strand
CCGCCGCTGGTCTTTCCCCCCTCCCCTTAATTAGGTCTCCCCCCAGACCATCCCTCCCTAACCCCTTTAAGAATTTTATTAAAAATTTTCTTAGTTCATATTTTTGCCCTTTCAAATTTCCCTTATTCCCTTATTCCCCTTCTGCCCCCACACCCATTGCTGACACCCATTGCCTCTTACTGCCCTTTGCCACCCACCTTGCCTCTTACCACTTCCTAAGTCATCCCACCGCCCCCCAAGGGGCAGTAGCACCCAGTTTGGGAATCACTGTTCTAGAGTAAATATTTGAAATGTTTTATCACAAAGAATTTAATTCATTGAAAATGATGTAGTTTATAACTTGAGCATTGTATTTTTAATAAAATCACATAAAACAAAGGAGAACTGATTAAATTCCTGGGTTTGTGGCTATTTAAGTCAAAGATAAAACCATAGGCACAACACTGACTTTAATCTACTGCTATGTAATGTTGAGCTTCTATTAGATTAACACAATGAGTAAAGACTTTGCACTTTGAACTCTTCACATTGGGTCTATTTTATTCACGGCGTGACTAAGACATAACAGATGATTAATTTAAACTGGACATAATCAGGTATCTTAGATGAGATGAGATGAGATAAGATGGCCATGTGTCCTCTGAGGACACATGGCACACATTAAAAATGAAATTCTGTTTTCCGGGTAAGGGTAAGATTTGCTGCATTTTACAACCTTTCTTGTCACAATTGTTAAGTGAAGCACTGCCGTTGTTAAGTCAGTAACACGGTTGGTAAGTGAATCTGACTTCCCCGTTGACTGCCTGACAGAACGTCACAAAATGGGATCACATGACCTTGGGACACTGCCACCATCATAAATAGTTACTAGTTGCTAAGCACCCAAATTTTGATCGTTTGGCCATGGGGATGCTACAATGGTCTTAAGTATGAAAAATAGTCACAAGTCACTTTTTTCAGTGCTGTTGTACTTTGAACAGTCATTAAACAAACAGCTGTAAGTCAAAGATTACTTGTACTTGCCATTAGTTTCTAAAACGCATTCATAAACTGTCATAACTCTCCTTTTTAGCAACAAGGTAATTCACATAGGAGGTCTCGGTGCAGGGACACCAGTTACAAACTTAACTCCCTTTTGTTGCAGGGTTCATAGAACACTCAAAGGAGAATTTAAAGCACACAACAAATAAGCAAACAATAGTAAATATATTTTGGTCAATGCAGAAATAAGCAAATGAATATAATGTGGAAATAGCTGAATGGAACAATTTTATAATGGAATTTTATAATGAAATAAAGGCATACAGAATAAAAGCAAACAGTTGTTAAATAAACAAAAGCCTTGGTAATAAATTAAATGTCAGAAAGGTGATTGTATGTTCATATATACAGAGCTGTTTACAGCTATCAAAAAGTAGTACAGAGGAGAAGTTAATGTTGACGAATGTGGGAATTGGGGACATATGGTGCAGATGTGCATAGAAAGCTACCTATCTGCTGGTATGTCTCTGATAACGACATGAGCTCATTTGGTTGTTAGTGCCAGATAAACTCCTCACTGGGGAATTAGATAGCCAAACTTCTGACTTGGGAATAAGATCACCTAGTTCTCATGGGAATTAAATCATCTAGTTCCCACCAACAGGATGCCCATAGGGATTGGATGGAAATGTCCAGAAGACCCCACCAATGACAATGATGTTTCTGTGCTCTAAATTTCTTCCTTCTGTAAAACTATAAAACCTCAATAATCTCTCTGCTTCGGCAGACATCTTTGCCATGCTGCAATGACTTGCATCTGATTCCAACAGACAAACTGGTGTTTGGAAAAATAAAGATGATTGATTCAAGGAGTTGAATTGTATATTCTTTTAGTTGCAATGGCTAATAGAAGATGGGGTGAGAGTTAAGGAAAAGGCAGGAATTGCTGATATAATCCAAACAGATAATGCCCTATAAAGTGTTGTTGACTTCCTTAAGGCAATAAAATTGTTATTTTTCAGGCTGTGTAAGTGTATGTCCTATTGAATGTTTTAACCCCCCAACTCTTCACTCTCTAAAAATCTGAAGTTTCCTTCCAACCATCACAAAATAGTCTTAGTGATTAATAGCATTTCCAAAATCTGGTCCCTTTTTAATTAAAAAGACAGCTGGCAATACTTTAAAAAAATAAAATAAAATGGCAAATTGGCTTTGATTCTTAGATATATTCAATGCCAAATGTAAACATCGCGATCTGGCTCCCCTTCCTAAATATTGTCAACAACACTCCAGGTCTGGAATGTCTCATTTAAACCACTTATCATTTAGTCATCACAAAACTAGGCATTTTTCATGAGGTAACGCACAATTTCAGAAAAGTAAAAGTTTTCAATCCTAAAATAAACAGTTTTTATTTTTTCAAGCATTTATACAGTATGCGTATTTATATAATTATAAGATATTAAGACAAAAAAAATGAAAATAATTCTCCTAAATAGTCTTATCATGCATTCTTCCATTTACAAAATTTCCTGGCAAGAGAAATAGCTTCACATCAGATCCTTCTTTAAAATATATACTGAACATCTATATTAAGTTGTGACCTCCTAATTATATGCCTTGAGATGTGATTTAAAAGTGTAATTTCATGGGACAATAATGGTCTTTTATAGATTAAATAAACATCATTTAATTTTAACCATTCCAAAATATTTTGTTGTTTTAAATATTTGGATTCAGTGTTTCTAGATGAAGTTATATAAACAACAAATAAGAAAATCAAATATTAAGCAACAATTAAGCAAGAAAGAGGTTCAGTAGCAGATCAGCAGTAGCAGATAAAACAGGTTCAGTAGCAAATCAGTTCTTATTAAAAATAGAAATCCATGAAAACTGCAATATTATCTAAATTTGGCCACAACTCATTCCATAGCATTACACATGACACTTCTCTCTACTTCTTTAAAATGTGGAATGAAGAGAAAGTTCAGGGGTCTGATTGAATAGAAAAGACCTTTGCCTGTTTCATAATTGTTTTTTTATATAGCTCCACATTGAACTCAGTGTGTACATGGTTACTGGATCCAGAAGGCAGAATCTCATCTCAGAAGATCAGGATTAGAAAGAAGATAGACCATGGGCAAGACAAGTGATGGTTGGCTTTACAAAGAGGCAGTTGAAAGAGGCAGTTGCAAATACAAGATCTGCTAAAAATATTTGGAAAATTAAAGCCACGAAGTGTCCACTTTAGTTGATTTATGTCAAATAATTCCTATTCAGTACATATGTTCTTCCTTGTGTATTTCTACTTCCTTAGTTATGTTGGAATCCTATCTTAATTTTTTTATTGAAGACTCAAACTTGTCCTCAGATTGCAGAAACCTTTACCTCAGAGAGAAGGTAGCTAGTGTAAGTAGTGTAAGTAGAAACAGTGAACATCTGGAAGAAACCAGCTTGACCTTGGTGCTGGAGGTCATGAGCGCTTTCTTCGACTTGAGTGCTGGCCCTGTGGCTCTTTCTCAGAAATGGAAAAAAATCAATTGCAAACAATGGTTTGAAATAACAAATCAAACTACATAATATCCACGTACTGAGACCTGTAAAAGAAAGAAATATGTATTGTCACGAGAAGAGGAGCAGGCAGACTTATATATTAGTTATTATTTATCATTTCAAATTTATAGAATTACACAACTAATTCTGTTTACATTAAAAACAAAAAGCCAATAACCTCCACCCAAAATAAGATTCCAAACAAACAAAATAGACAACAACAAAAACCAAGATTTGAATATGCAGAAAATGAAAGCATTATTTGGTGCCAAGACCTGGAGAAAATACAGGTCTTCAAGGCTCATTTAAAGAATGTGAAGATTATGGATAACTTCAACAATGGAGAACACATAAGGCATCCATGCTGGGGAAGATTGGTTTCCATTGTTTCAGTAATGCAATAGGGAGCATACCTACTCTGTTGGATTTTACAGGACAGGCAGAAACTATAGGAGAAAGATGGTGTTAGGTACCCTATGCAATGAAGGGCTTTAAAGGCCACCACCAGGATGTTAAATTGTACATGAAAGGTCACTGTAGCAGGAATACCATATGCACATACTGATCCATGCCTACAACTTCCCATGCGGCTGTATTCTATAGCAGTTTCAGTTTCTGAATAGACTTCAAGGTTTGTCCTATGAAGAGTACATTGATTATATCGAACTATGACAGAATTAAAGCATGAACAAAAATGTTCTGGTCCCAAAAAGGACACAACTGATTCATCAGATAAATCTGGGTAAAACCTCTCATGACCAAAACTGCCTATTCTTGTTCAAGTAGGAACTGAGAATCCATGCAGACCTCAAACTGTTCATCCATTTAATGTGAGAAACTGTAATCTCATCCAAAACTAACAAAGGCAGTTCATGAAAAGCCAAAGAACCCCAACCATGCCAAGGTTCAGTTTAAGACTATCCCTCTACAACTAGATCTCCAGAACCTCTAGGCACTGGATTATGATCTTGATAGCATTGATTCATTGATTTCAGATTCATTGAGCTGCATAATTTGACCTTTATCAACATACTAAAGTACTGGATTCTGTGCTGGTGGATTGCCCAATGTAATAGTTTCATGTAAAGGTTAAAGGAAATGGACTAAAGCTTTGACCTCTCTGGCTTCCACCGCACCAACTCAAACTGACTTGACAGAAAAGATGAAAGCCACATAACTCTCTGCCTCCCATTCCTTGCCCAGAAGGATACTGTGATTCATAGTACTGAAACCTTCCCATTCCAGCTCTGTTAAAACATATACTAAGCATAATCAATACCATCACCTGGCCTGAAAGCTATTTGTAAAGGAACTATACAATCTACTTTATGTAGACATTTCTGAAGTTTCACCCTGACAACATCCTCTCCACAGCTTTCCTGAGAAATAGGGTAGGTACATCAAAGTAAAGGATTTACAATATAATTCTAAAATTACATGAAAATATGTAGATGTCATGTTTAAATTTGTATCCTGTAGACACTGTGTCACATTCTGCTTACTTAGAGATTTATTGAAACATGTCTAGATCTCTTCACCTGAATCTAAAGGATATATTCCTGGGTAAGTACATATATACAATTTCATATCACAAAGTGGAAGCAATATTTTGGGAAGGTTCCTTTTTTAAAAAAAAAATGAAATTATTTGTCAATTCATGTCACCTATATGGAAATGTTAAAAAGCCATAATGATCTAGTTTAAAATGAGGAAAGGTTCATCTGCTTATCTTGCCAGGCTTAAGGTTGAGATGGACGGATCCCCATCTTGGATGTTGTTTCCTTTATGTTATTGTATTGAGTGACCAAATGTCATCTTGTTTTGTGTTTTTATTGTATATTTCACATTTCTTTCATGCTGACTTTGGCTCTGGTTTTTATTTTAATGCTGTGTGCAGTATCTCCTTAGAAAAAGAAAATTTATATACTATATTTTATCTCAAATATTAATTCTTAGGAAAATGGTCCCACAACTTGTACCAAATTAACAAGGCTATGATTTTATATTTGGATTACTACATTGAACAATAGTGTTGAATTGGATCTAAATGACCCCTTCCAGTTCTAGGATTTGAAGACATCCTAATGATGATTTAAATAAAAAGGTAGTAGATTAGGATTCTAATCTGAGTATTTATCAACTGATGACATCAAGATAGAACTAGATATACTTATTTCTAACACTTCTTTTATTTCCATAGATACTTTCATGATATAGTATATGGCAGCTAGATATTAGGCATATTAACACATTGGAAACCATTGGGTCATTTTAAAATAAACTGATTAATTAGAAAGTAAAACAAATGAAAGTAATTGTGTCTATCCTCACATGCACTGCATACCATAGTTGCTATTAGAAGACCTATATAATTTATTCATAGCACCATGTATCATGATTGTCAAAATCTAGAAATAAAGTTCTCCCCATTGGGAAGACCAACTGCTCAAATCTTAGTAGAGTAACTAAATCTTACTGAAAAAATAGATATTGTAGCTTACCCTGCTTTCAGATAAATGAACTTGTATGGAGAAAAGGTTTCCTTGGCTTGCTTTTTTATAACAGGTCTTAAAGAATTCTTAGAAATATCTAGAATGTTAAGAGAAACTTAGTAAAACCAAGATAAGCTTGCTTTGCTTCTGCACAGTGCTTCTGCGCATGTGGTAGAACATCTGTGATGGTGTCTGGGGGAGGCAGAGCCTCCTGCCACCGCCACTGCTAGTTCATCCAAACTGGGGAGAACTGGTAGAAATCCACCACTGATACAAAGCATATCAAAGAATACAATGCATTGCTCCTAGTTGTTTTTCTTATCTTTTGAGAACTCAGAAGTAAACATTAAAAATGTTTACTTTTAAGTAAACATTTAAAAAAACATATTTGCCACAATAGAAGAAATGTAGAAGTTGCTCCAAAACTCATATTTTATTCTTGACATACTTTGTAAATCCAATGATAGGAAGGACTGAGATATAAAATTATTTATGATTATTAAATTAAAAATGATTTAATCAGAACACAACAGAATCTGTAAATGAGAACTCTAATTACTAATAGCAAAGGATATGTTTTTTAAAAAAGGATCCAGTTAAAAGGAAATTAAGCTACAGCCCTTAATTTGTTCTCTTGCAATATGTGTCTGGGCATTTATATAGGATTATGACTTCACAAATCATGTAGTAGTGAAATATGAGTATTTCTCTGGCTTCCAATGCAATGGAACTCTATTAGGTAATGCTTAAATATATAGCCTCTTAATCATGAATGTTCATAAATGAAAAATGCAGACTCCCCATAAAAGTTTATCTCACAGCTGTGCCTTGCTATATATAGCATAGAATTGTATTAGTTCATATAGTTATGAAACTATCAAACTGCCCTTGACTGTCCTTCCTGAGATTCCAGATAATTAAGCTTACAGAAAATATTTCTATCTTCGAAGTTATTTTTGTTATTTTAGTGCTCAGTGGGTAAAAATAATCATCGTCCCAAGGCATTTTTTTTTCTAAAAAAGAAGATAGAGCAAGGAAAGTAGAAAAATTTGAGTTCATTGTCAATATAAGTGAAATTGCTTTATCTATCGATGGACCACAGTAGGTTTAGTTCATTTTAGACCCCAGTCTATAGATAGCAGGCCTCATTACATATACTGCCATAGTGTTAATAACTCACCATGCAAATGAAATAATAACAAATTACATTAACACTTAGGGAATAAACAAAATTATTTAAAGTAATAACACTTTATGAAATTGACCTGGGTAAAAGCTAATTACAAATATGGGTATGAATTCAAGTTGTCAATATAAACTCCTTTCACACTGACATTATGTGTATTATGACATTAATTATATCTATTCTTTGTTGCATTTTTATATCTCCGTTATTTCATAGTGTGTTCCCCTTTGTTTATTTCAGAAGGGAGCACCCAAGGATATTATCAGAGCCACAATGGATCCAATACCTGAGGAAGGAGGATTATTCTTATTATTGTCTGCCCTGTCCTGAAAACTCCATCTCTCCAAAAAGCACCAGAAGAATAAAATTCCCTATATAACAGGCTTGAAATTTTAGGTCTGGACAGCCTCAACCTATGCCATCTACATTATGACCTATGCTTAGTTCATAAGATTATTTACCAAAATGCCCTACCTGTAAATGGGTATTTTAATTTCAACCACAACATCACAAGGGCTATCAACAGATTCAAATTCAAAGTAAATCGCTCTAATCTAGATTTTAGGAAGTACGACTTCTGCAATAGAGTTATAAATTTCTGGAACACCCTACCTGATCCTGTTGTTAGTCTCGCTAATCACCGTACCTTTTCCCTTAAGCTGTCTACCATGGACCTTTCATGCTTTTTAAGAGGTCCTTAAAGGGACTTGCATAAGTGCACCTGTGTTCCTACTATCCCTGTCCTACTGTTCCCATCTATTTGTAATCATCCCATGTGTTTTTGGCTAATTTTTTGTGTATTTATATCTTTAATTATGCCAATGTCTTTTTGTGCCAATGTCTATGTTTATACTGTTACTTGTTTCCTTGTACTTGTTGACAAAACAAACAAACAAATAAATAAATATTATTCATTTTGAGACTAGTAGGTCACTGGCTTCTTAACAGAAGAGAGTTCTTTGCTTTTTCATCATTCTTTCTGTATTTATATGACTAGAAATGAAGAACTTAAACTAATATCATTGTAAATATGATGAGTAAATTGTCTACCTTGCCCTACAAAAATAATTGTCCCAGTTATAACAATAATAAGAAAATATTTTTGGACAATGGAGTGATCCCTTTACTATCGAGACTTTTGGGTATGCCACTAAGGATCATAATTAGTTCCTACCATGGCTCAAAAAATTGTAAAGGGACCCTTTTCTCTTTTTAGCAATACTGATCTCTTCATTTCTGCCAGCAGTGATACATTACAAACAGAACATTCCTGATAGGCAGCTTTACTCCTATTGTTTACATACTAAACTTACAAGTGATGCTATTGGCCACTCATAACATAAACACAGAATGATTCTGTGAAATCATGCTAAAGGTCAGAACAGCAAGTGCAGAAAGTGGCTTCCAGTTAAGATAAGCAGCTTATCTTAGACTATCTACTAATTCCATCCTGTTTACAGCTCACATTTTATGACCTAGAAGGTCCAAGTCCAGCTACTGGGCCATTATGACTTCTTTACATTAAAGAGCTTACTTTTTATTTGGAAAGGTGAACTACACCACTTATACTTTCACAGAAGGGAGTTTTTCTTCCTTATTTCTATAAATTAATGCCTTGAATTCTTTGAGGGATCCTGGGAGATGAAGGTACCTAATTAACATCCAACCATTCCTTTTTAAACAACATTATCAAGAAAATAACAACTAGGAGTTAGAGGACTGCTTATTCCAAGAAGAGGCTGCCTCGCCATCATATTTTGCATAGCGTTGATGCCTTCTGTGTCAGGCAAGGACTCAAAGCCCATCATTATCTGCCGGAGCTATCCTCTTGTCAAATACATTCCCATCAGAAGGAAGATTCAGTTATTTCAAGCTTGTGAATTCTAGGTTATTTCAAAGAGTATTTGAGAACTAAGCCAGTGCGATGGATTTTACCTGAGAGGATTAAAGGTGCTGCATTATAGTATGGTTGGAGATATATTAGCTATAGTTTTGGTGTGCAGTTAAGACACAAGCTTGGAAAGGGAGGATCATGATTTGAAGTCCTGCCTTAGGCACAAAGGCATCTGTTTACCCTTGCTAGTCAATCTCTCTCAGCCTTAGGAATAAGGCAATGTTCTTTCAGAAATTTTCAGGAGTTTTTTTTTAAAGTAAATTTGATAATTGATTATTTGGTAGTGTATGAATAATGTATTTGTTTTATGTTTACATTGTGTATTGTTTCATTTATGCTTATGAACTGCTCAAAGCTGGACTGATTAAAGTGCCATAAAAGCCCTTGGAATAAATAAGTAAACTGTTGTTAATTTCTAGGGACTGAAAATTGGGGCAAGCAAAAAGAAAGGAGAATTTTATCAGTTCTCTTCTGCAATTCCTCAATTCCCATACAATATATAAATCTTTTTTATGTACTTCTTGAAGATTATGTGCAGCCTCTAAATTATGGTCACCGCCCCGAGTCCGCGAGGAGAGGGGCGGTATATAAATCAAATAAAATAAAATAATAATAAATAATGGTCACAGTAAAGAAAAAAAGTTGCAGCAATTCCCCAAAATATGATGGCATGATTATGCCACAGTTTATATGTGAAGCATCAGGTATAAAGTGCAGGACAAAGAACAAGGAAGTGGACATGTCAATCTAAAAATAAATTACATGCTATTCATCAGATGTCAGATTCTCTTTCCATTGATGAGAAGCATATATAACAAATATTTTGGTAACTCTGTAAATCCATTTATTGTCTTGAATTGGAACATGTGTTTTTCATTTTGCTAAAGCTATGAAACCCTAAAGATTTTTTTTAAAATGTCAAAATGATTTCCTAGTTAGTTTTCCGAAACATAATAGTATGCAAAAAATTAGTGCTGCCAATCTCATGAGCCTCAGGAAAGACAAATGCAAAATAGCTTTGTATAACAAAAATATTGTGTCTTCAAATTAAAATATATAATATTATATAACATAAATACCCTGAAGTTAAATTTATTCACAATCCATCAGTTGTAATATGACCTTCCAGAGTTAGACAAAGCACTAGCTTTTCCATGGAGGGCAACATACAGTTTCAGAATTACTAGAGCAGGGGTCTCCAACCTTGCAACTTTACGACTTGCGGATGTCAACTCCCAGAATTCCTCAGCCAGCGGGAGACCTCTGCACTAGAGCATGCATGCAGAAATGCAAAAATGCACAGATTGTAAAAGCTGTTTTTTTTTGTTTTTTTTTAAAGTGAACTGAATGCAACATTTGGTGACTACATGGACACAACCATATACTTTTCTTGATAATAATATGGAAATGATTTTCAATTTTCTTCTTCTTGGCTTTTGTTTCCCAGTCTGCAGTCCGAAAATGTTTGGAACCAAAGAACTCATTCTAATAAGGCTGAATGCTACTAGCTGTTTAAAAATATACAAGTCAACTAGATGCTGGAAGAAATAAAGTTGTGTTGAGGCTTTCATGTCTGAAATTACCTCACATTCACAGCAAACACTAATGATGATGAAGACAGCAGAATGGACATTTTCCAGACAGTCCAGTTTATTACTCTTTGCTAACTATCTTTTTTACTTTGGGACTAGGATTGCATGAAAATGGAATTTCTCAAAATCCCACAAATATGTTGTTAACAGCAAACACCTGTAAATAGGCAAGCTATAATCTGGGAGGGAATAATAAGGCAAGAAGATTTTAGCTAAAGCCATTCAGAAATAAATCAATCTTTATTACAAGATAAAGGTAAAGGTTTACTACATATGTGGTAGTCATTTCCTGTTGGCTTCTTCAGCTTCGGTGAAATAACACACAAGACCAGGTCCTCAGTCTGCCAAAGTGTTTATTTCTCACGA
>JANHFP010006329.1:70332-82067 GCA_032468135.1 Calamaria suluensis | reverse complement strand
TTATTTTTGTTCCCTTTCTCTCTTTTCATCTAAGGATCCTATTTATAAATGTGGATCAATAGAAACTTTAATGTGGTAGAATTCTTTTCCCTTTTGGCATTAAGGAAAGAGCCATACATTCCCAATTAATCACATAGTTTGTAAGCTTGAAAAATTTCAGTTGCCAGCATCTCCATAGAGAGCTGGGAAATACTTATCCCTGAAATTCAGCAAAGCTGCTGCAATCTATGGAATTAAAGGGAACAATGATTTAAATTGCTGCATGGTAGCTGCTTATGTTCATATTATAAGAGCAAAAACTGGCTTGATCAGGCACACTATTGTTACTTAGTGAATGTTGAGAATGTATTTAGTATATTTATTTAGTTAAACACTTCTAGATTGTCTAATGGATTACAGCATAATAAAAATGCCAGGCAATTATTCCTAACATAACATAATACCAAGAGCTCAAACATGATACTGTACAGAGTGGCAATAAAATAGTTTAAAATGTTTGGACAAGTCAAAGTGCCTAGTATTTAAATGCCTGCCGTTTTGACAGGCACGCAAAGATTCGCAGCCTTTGAGCTCTGTGCTCAGTTTGTACAATAAGCCAAACTAGGCCAAAGTGACGATGGATAATTTATGATTCAACATATGGGAAAACACCAATTTCTGCGGTAAGCAATGTGAACTAGGCCAGCACATTAAGCCATAACATTCATTTGAAAAAATCAGGTTACAGCAATACAGCCACCATGTTTGTTAACTCAGCTTTTGGGCTTAGTAGCAATGTTGTGTTAATGCAACATCTATGGTTTTAGACAAAAGTGAACAAACCCTAATATCCGAGTCTGCGTTCAAAGAAATCACATTGTGCAGATTAACAAACTAAAAGAGTTGCAAGGGACCTTGTAGGTCATCTAGTTCACACACACACACCAAGCAGGAGACCCTACTACACCATTTCTGACAGATGGTCATTGAACTTGAATGAGCCCAAATGGCTGTGTTCAAACACAACTCTGGTAATTTGTTTAGTGTAAACCTTGGCTGGTGATTTTATTACTTACCATGTCATATTAAACCAACTTATTATGTTAGTTTAATATATTATAAGCACACAGAAAATGAGTTAATTTAATAATTAGATGAGGTAGTAGTGGAGGGTTTTATCCACAAAGCATTTGTTGGAATGGTGTAAATTTCAGAGACGCTGTCCAGGGTGCTGAAGTTGCTATTCTGATGACTTGGCTAGGACAGCAACAGCATTCATGCTTCCCTCCCACGCCCTATAAAAATGGTATTAGCTCTGTTTCTAATGGGGGAGATCTATGGATACAATACCTTTATCAGATAAAACATAGGTTTCCCAATATGACATTAAATAAACAAAAGGGAGATTCTGCAGATTAATTGAGGATAATTAGAGATGTAAAACTGATATATTCTTAGAATTCGGTAGACAATAGAGTAAAGAAATAAGACCGTTGTATAGGTTGTATCTAAAAACCATGGAAACCAATCATGGTTTTTTATATGTTTATTGAAATAGAATAATGGAGTAAGTATAAATAGAGATAAATGAGAAGATGATTGATTTGATGTCAATGTAGATTTTGTGTGTGTATTTGGGTTTATGTTTGAGGTACGGTGAATATAAATTATGTATAAATATGTAGAGATTTGAGATATATTGTATTTATATATTGTATTTATATTGCATTTTTTAAAAAACAACAACAAACAAACATAAGTTTCCATTTGGTGGGAATCAAATCCATTTGGACTTTTGTCATCTACTATATTAATTCTTGATTTTTCCACAAATAAACTAAAATCTCAGAAACTAAATAAAAATGTTTCTATCCATTATTATTATTGGCATATATGATTTGGGACTTTGTGACACATGGGAATTTATGCTGGGTTCTCATCCATACCTCTTCTAATGGTATAGAAGAAAGTATTTTTATGTTCCCTACTTCCTTTATGGTACTGTATCAATAATATATTGGGCAAAGAAACCTGATGAATTGAATCAATCAAGAAGGATGACAAAATGAAGCAAACATGCTATGCGTAACATATTCAGTTGTTGTTGTTGTTTTCCAGTCAAATGCATTAATAAAATTATAAAGCTAGGCAAATCTTCTGCCAGACAGTCACAGCCTAGCAGGAAGATTGTTTGCAGAAAAGGGACTATGCTCTTAATGCATTCTAAATGTACTCTGAGAACAGCATGAAGGATGGTAAAAGGCCCAGAGGCTGAATCCTACAAAGACCAGTGAAAAGAACTTGGTACGTTTAGTCTAAAGGAGGAATAGCTAAAGAGAAAGATGATAGCAGTCTTCCAGTATCTGAAGAAATATCAGTAAAGAAGAGGATATGGGTTATAAATTATGCATGCCAGTCTCAGTGTGCTTGCTTATTTCCCAGTATTTATTCATGCTTCAATTGAAGCTATGAACATGGAAATATATTAAAATATAAAATGAGTTATGGACGTGAGCAAATTGAATTTTTGTCTTCCAATTAAAAAAAAAAGAGGTAAAAGAAACGAGAAAAGTTTAACTGAATATTTCTAATTGTGGGACAGGTTTCTGCCTCTATATGCATAAATATACATACATACATACATACATACATACATACATACATACATACATAATTTATAGATTTCATTGTTTGGGTTATGATATTTGCTTTGCTTTCTGGGATCCCTTATTTTTGGTCAATAAAACAATAAGGTATATCATCCATTGTGATACAGGGAGTCCTCAACGTAAAGACCACAGCTGAGTTCAAAATTGATGAGAAATTTCTGAAGTGAGTTTTGCAACTTTTCTTGCCCCATTGGTTAAGTGATTCACTGCAGTTGTTAAATTGGTAACCCAGTGGTTAAATGAATCTGTCCTCCCTGTTGACTTGTCAGAAGGTTGCAAAAGGGATCACATGACCCCGGGACAGTGCAGGTGCTGAATACCGAGTTCAGTCAAAGTTCACTTGTAACAATTGTATATAGAAGTTCACTCAAAGTTCACTTGTAACAATTGCATATAGGAGTTCACTCAAAGTTCACTTGTAACAATTGCATATAGGAGTTCACTCAAAGTTCACTTGTAACAATTGCATATAGTTCTTACTCTGGTCTGCCAATCTGGCAGGCAATCTTTTGAAACTCATTGGCTGAGCTGTCTGGCAGCTCCCTATAAAAGGCAGACTGTCAGACAGCTCAGGCAGAGAGAAACCAGTCTGTTGTCACTGAAGAGATTTGGGTATTAGCTGCTTCCAGGAACTTCCAGGAACTAGTTTTTATAGAAGTTTTTTTCTACGTATCATTAAAACTTTAATAATTTATTCTCTAATGGAATATATTTCAGAATGGGAATAGCAGCATTGTGGCACTACTTTAGAAGCATTGCCCTCTTTCACATAGGTAGAGTTTGCAGAATAATGCTCTTCTTCCTGAGGACATTATGATTCAAGCTGCTATTACATTTTCGAATGAAAGCAATGATAACACTATATGTAGAACAAAAACATTTGTTTAAATGTAATCAACCCTGAGGATAAACTAAATGACGGATGGCTGTGCTGAAGTGCTATGTAGAGTGATCAAAGCAGGTTCTACACTTAATGACTAGAAATTGAAATGAAACATCAACTTAAATAAGTGGTTAAAAATTTATTTCTTTTGATCTCTCCAATGCCTCTTGGGATCATTGGAAAGAAGCTTTTTAAAAGGGGGTAAGCTCTGAAAATATATCAGAAAGCTTTGTTTGCTTTCATTTATTTTATATAATATAAAATAATAATCTAAGCAACGTTGGCAGAAATGATATTTATACTTCAGTGACAATCAGAATTAAAAGATTTGTGGCCTACTTCTTAGCCATTCTGAACTTAAAGCAGTTCTTCTTATCATTCAGCCTCTGTAATAGCCTTAAAAACCCATCCCAATTGCAGATTTCAGAAAGTATTCACAATGAATAAATAGGGATGTTCTATCATAAGATTTCTGCCTTTTTTAGTGACTAAACCAGCCTAATTCATAATAAAATAGGAAAATTAAGAATAATAGCATATCAAGATAAGATAGACCAAATACCTTCAAAATCTTTTTTAAAAAGAATAGTTTTGTTTGAAAAATATAAATTGCATTTAACTGAACATTTGATCTGAATGTGGAACAAATACTTCACCACTAAGTTAACACACCTTTCTATTTTTATATATTTTAGTACAAATGTTGGATAATACAGAAAAGCATTGTTCAGCCCCAAAATCCTGGTAAATAATCTGTTTTTCTGTACAAAATGTTCTTATATGTGTCTATGCCCCCAGGAATTTCTCATGTCCTACATTTCATATACATTTGATGCTTGTTCAACCACCTAGCATTCATGTAATCAGCATGCACTAGAAATCTAACTTTCCATTTTATATTTACTTTTTGGTCCCTGAAAAATGTATCTTCCATCTGGTTGGCTTATATAATAAACATTATTTTAAATGAAAAAGAGCTGTGTTGCCTTTTGCTTTAGTGGAAATGTTTTTCTTTTATTATGAATATTCATTTCAGTGGACTTGACTGATCACGCCAACTGGCACTGGTTGTTCACTCAGTACCTAGGATTGGTGGAGAATACAGAAAAGGATAGGACAGAGGAGATGCTTACAAATGCCAGTTGTCTTGAAAACTCACCTCAAATAGACAATGTCATCACTCTGGAAGCAGCAGTATGATGCTTTAACTTTCAATCTTTCATTTCTGCAACCAACGGAAAGCTTTTGACCAGATGTTTTGCCAGTTAAGTAGCAAGAAAATATTTGGCACAGACCCATCAAATATGAGACAAGGTCAGAAACATTTGGAATAGCTTCACTTATGATGTAATTGATCAACAATTACATTAGTATTTATGATTCAGTGAGCTGAAGGATGCTATGCCTATTATTGGAAACAATTAAATGTGAATCCATATTGGTTCTGGTTGGGATGAATTGAAAGGGCAAAGCGGGCAGAAGAAGGCAGGCCAAAAACTGGAAAGTTAGGATATGAAATTCCAGAAGGCTAGAGACAAAGGTGATCCAAGGTGGTAAAGAAGAAAGATCAAATGAAAAAGCCAATACAAATTTTCACTTTGAAGGAAACTGTGGTAATAAATCTGAAGAAAAAAACCCTGAACACAGAATTCAAGAAAATACATTCTGAAGAGACAAAATAATTGCCGAAATCCCTCGTAAACCTAATGCTAGGGAAATATGAAGTTCTGACAAGATAGAAAACAAAGAGATGCTGAACAGACACAGCTTGGGGCCAAAATATTTTCTAGCTCAAAGGCAAATGGTATCTCCCCTCCCACCAGTTCAAACCAAAGCTGTCTCCCACCCCCAAGTTCAAACCATATAGGACCAAAGATCATTTAAACTATTTTGGATCCTGATATTAGAAAAGTTTTTTTCCATCATGAAAACCCAGCAAGGACTTCAACCATTCTCCTGACATTCTAAAACTGCTTCTTTGTTTTCCTTCATGGCACATTGGCTACAATTATCTAAGGGAGTAGAAGACTGGATATATCAAAGACTGGAAAGCAGTCACTTGTCAAAGAAGTATTTGATAGAATCAAAAAGGTAAAGAAAGGAGGCACAAGGGAGATGAGCAAAATAGAATTGCATGATAGAAGGAGTTGGCTGCTGGCCAGAGGAAAGTGATAAGCAGAGAAATACAAGAGTCAAAACACTAAGAGAAGATGAGAAACAATTTTGGATATCCTTCTGAAGTTTAACTGTTGCACATGTATAAAAGCAAGAGGCTAATTACAAAGCATATTGTTGTTTGCAGAGAATCCCATGTTAAAAGCCTTGCAAAAACTGAATGGATGCTTCTTTGGCATGGGATTGGGACATTTATTGTCTGTGTCTCTGTGTGTATTACTCTCTTGATTGACATGGCAGTAATCTTTTGATTTCCAGGGTAAGACATTGAAAGTAAACCTAGATACAGGCTAGGATTTCATTCACTCAATATGCTCTGGTGGAATGGCTCAAAAGATAGTCATTGTAGATTATATTGTGTTATAAGGAACTTGAAAGACTGGTTCTTTGTGGCTAATCTACATCTGCAGCATTGTGAAGAAGGAAAGTATGATCTGTCACACAGGTGACACTGGATGGTGCTCCCATATCCATTCTTCTGCAACATGGTCTCATCTGTTGGCTTGAAGACCACCTCAAGCTTCCCAGGATCTTTTGGGAGCCAAATTGGGGAGGGGAGGAGAAAATCTTAAATGATAAAATGGTGTGTATATACTTCTAAGCATCATTTTACTCTTAAATTCCCTACCCCAATTCTTTTATTTTCCCTTTTCCTTTTTACAAATTAGGCCAGCCTTTTTCTTCCCACTCTTTCAGGAAATGATAAAAAGGATGTGAGGAAGTCTCATGGGTTTCTGGTCTGCATTTCTTGCATACTGATTTAAAAGAGAAGAGCAAATACAATAGAGAAAGGCAGATATACCGGGTCTGAACTAGAAGAGCAGTGGTGGAGCTGAAGCATTGATTTGAAATAAAATGTACAGATCAATGCATCATACTTATATATGTGTGGTTTTGTGTGTGACAATGTAAAATTTAAACAACATGCTGAGGCTGTACATTTACTTACTAATTGTCAAGTTGTGGCTGATAAATAATAAATAAAACAAAGGCAATTACAAAATAGCTAATACAATAAAATTCCTGCTGAAACCAAACAAAAACATTATTATTTAGCTTGGCCTAAGAGATAATAAAAAATTAACTAATTTTCAAAAAGTCAGGGGGATAACAATTGGACATATTTCTCTAGGAAGACACTTCCATATAGCAGGAACCACTATTGAGAAGTTTTCCATGTCCTCACCCAATGAACCTTAGAAATATCAGCATGACTTTTTATGATGGTTAAAGTGGGTGGACAGATTTCTGTCCTGTTAAGGCACCATCTGATATAAATTTCTGCTGCACCATACACAATTCTAAATGGGGTGATTAGCCAACAACCTTTCAGAACCTGTAGAACAACTTGGAAGCAGATGTTATTCTGCAAGGTATGAAATGAGTTTCACCCGCAAACAGTCTAGTGATTGAATTTTACATCAGCTATAATTTCCAGATTATCTCCAAAAATAGGTCCATATTGAGCAGATTGTAGCAGTCTATCCTTGTGGTCAACATGAGTTCTTTGGAAATTTGTATGGGACATCCAAGTGCAAGGAGATTTGTAACTGAAGAATCACTAAAATTCAGAAAAAGTTCAGTCCATCCCCCCACCCTGGCTGAGCAACAGCATCTATCTGGTATTTAAGCAGGAGTACAGGAAGACTCTCAAATCACAGAACCACACCTTCCAAGAAACTGTGAGCCATTCAGTACCCAGAAACTGATATAAATGTTTGGGTGCCAGATATCCCAATGTTGTTATTTTTATAATGGTTGGTCAAACAGTCAGGCAGGTGTTTAGTGTGGATTTGACATTTTGGACTACCAGTCCTTCCATCTGGATATTTTTTTTTTATTTGCAAAGAAACTTACACACATTTTTGTTGTGCTTGTAAGCACTTTGTTTCACCCTTCTTTCCTTAATACAACCAATTTGGTTGGTTCCCCCCCAATACCCCTAACCAGAGGTGATATTCAGCAGGTTCTGACCAATTCTGGAGAACAGGTAGCGGAAATTATCAGTAGTTCGGAGAAGCAGTAAATACCACCTCTGACTGCCCCTGCCCCATCTATTCTTGCAGTAACCTTCCCCTGGAATGGGAATGGAATGGATATTTTACAGTATCCTTCCCTTGGAGTGGAGTGGGAATGGAGATTTTACAGTAATCTTCACCTGTCATGCCCACCAAGCCATGCCATGCTCACCAAGCCATGCCCACAGAACCAGTAGTAAATATTGTTGAATCCCACCACTGCCGCAACCCTCTTTCCTATTCCAGACAACTCTACCTCTTTCCATCTTCATCCAATTTTCCACATATTTCTCCCTATTGTACTGTCTCTAATTGTGTGCCACCCAATTTCTTTCTTTCACTGTAATCTTTCTCTTGTTGTTTTCCAACTCTTTCTAATATTTGCACTAAAACTTTCTTGCCTCTTCCCTTTAAACCAAATCTGCTAAATCCCAGAGACCTGACAATCCCTTGCCAACAAATCCTGAACCTAAAATTAAACCCTCACATTGGGTTTCATATATTGCCAATTGTTTTTTTTAAAAAAGAATTTTTTTTATAAAGACCATTTAAAATGATCAAACCATTATGTTCCAAAATGAATGAATTTCACTTCTGTCACTTGCCTAAAGTTCAGGCTGTACAGAAGGAACAAGTTGGCATTCATTTGTTGTTTTTGTCAAATCTGACAATATCTATTAATAAGACATTTGATTATAACTTGCCTTTTCAGATTCCCAAATGCAGCTGGAACCTGTTTTGTTTTTGTTTATAGCCACGGCCCTTAATTTGCATTTGATTATACTCAGTCTTTTTAGGCAGTTAGGCCAAATGCTGGAAGATCCTAAATGCTGGCAACTCTCACAGAAATCCTAATTTCTGCCCAATGTTATAATTATTGTATTCCAAGAAGATTAGCATAATAAAAGGAACACTTATGGCAGAATATCAAAGAAGTCTGTTAGCACCTTTTCGGACTAACAAATTTTTATTAAAGCACATAAGCTTTTGTGAACTATAACTCACTTCATCAGATGCTATAGCTCACAAAAGCTTATGGCTTTTAATAAAATGTGTTAGTATGAAAAAGTGTTCCCATGCTCCTGATTTTTGGCTACAAAAATCCTACAATGTCTATTATGGCAAAATAAAACCAGATTGTGAGAAGGCAGAAAAAAATCCTTTGGTCATGATCAATTTTCATACTATTTAGTGCAATAAACCTTCATAGTTTTGCACTCCTTTTCAGTAAACTTATCTCATTCTTGTGGGCATTCTTGGAATTGTCAAATATTTATTTATTTATTTACTTATTTATTTATTATTTTGTTTGCTTTCTTTGTCAAGCTTGCACAAGATAGCAGGTATAGGTATAAACATAAACAAAGGAACTAAGTACAGATAAATGGGGACAGTCAGGCAGGGACATTAGGGATGCTGGTGCACTTATGCATGCCCTATCTTGCTGACTCTTGTACAAAATGGTCTGAACATGTCCAGGCAGAAAGCAGCACAAAAATCCCAGCAGACCAAAATGCTAAGTGACTTCCTTATAATGCCTTGGTACGGCCACACTTGGAATACTGCATTCAGTTTTGGTCTACCAAAATGCACTACCACGATGTAGAAAAGATGTGGATACTTTGGAGAGAGTGCAGAGAAGAGCAACAAAGATGATTAGGGGACTGGAGACTAAAACATAAGAAGAACAGTTGCAGGAACTGGGTATGTCTAGTTTAATGAAAAGAAGGACCAGGGGAGACATGATAGCAGTCTTCCGATATCTCAGCGGCTGCCACAAAGAAGAGGGAGTCGGGCTATTCTCCAAAGCACCAGAGAGCAGGAGAAGAAGCAGTAGGTGGAAACTCAACGAGGAGAGAAGCAACTTAGAACTAAGGAGAAATTTCCTGACAGTTAGAACAGTGACTCAGTGGAACAACTTGCCTCCAGAAGTTGTGAATGCTCCAACAGTGGAAGTTTGTAAGAAGATGTTGGCTAACCATTTGTCTGAAGTTGTGTAGGGTTTCCTGCCTGGGCAGGAGGTTGGACTAGAAGACCTCCAAGTTCCATTCCGACTCTGTTATTCTACAATTCTAAATTCTCCTTGATTAGTTTCCATCCATTGGTACTTGTCCAGTCTTCAGAGAGTAGGCTGATCCACTCTTCTTTGTGGCATCTCCTCAAATATTGGAAGACTGTGATTATGTCATCCATTCTGTGCCAGTCCTTCTATTGGTTATATCAAACATACCCAATTCCTGCAACCATTCTCTGTAAATTTTAGCCTCCAGTCCAGTTGGATTCAAATCCTGTTGCTACCAGTTTGCTCATGGGCACGCACACACTCTTGTGTGACGCTTCTGAGCATGTGCAGAGACGTCTGGGTGGGCAGAGTCTTCCGCCGCTTCCACTACCAGTTCACCCAATCCAGGGCGAACTGGTAGCGGCTCACCACTGCTCCAGTCCCTTCATCCTCTTTATTGTTCTTCTCTGCATGCCTTCTAGAGTCTCAACATCTGTTTTTTCATATTAAAGGTAAAGGTTTCTGAAGAGTCGGGCAATAGACAAGACGCACTGAACTTAAAACGCTTTATTAGCAAAGAATAACGTGTAACAAACAGCAGCGGCTGGGACGTGTGCAGCCGCTTTTATACCCTAGCGGCTGCCGGCTCCCGGCCACTGACAAACCTTCAAACTTCCCGCGCAAACTGTGCGGCCCGTGATTGGTCCTCCAGTCCTTTGAATCGATTGGCCCGAAAGCCTGTCGATCAATACTTAACACTCCTTCCCCCTAGTTAGGGTCCCTCCAATCGTTGTTAATGCTTTTGACTTAATCGCGTAAGTACGCTGGGCACGTGCGCGCTCTACTTGACCTGCGCAGTTCAGTAGGTGTCTGTGTCTGTTCGCAGCCGGTCGAGTTCTCTGTTGTTCCTTCCCCTTGCGTGGGAACGTTCTGGAACTCCTGGCCGCGCCTAGGATTTTCTTCTTCCCTCAGGCCTTCTTTGGGCTTCCTTGGATTTAACGGCGGCCGCTGTCTCTCCGTGGATTCGCCTCCGACCTCCGGACTTCCTTCGGGTAGGCCCTGGTTTATCTGGATCCTGCGGCCTGCCGTCGGGTTGACTTGGCTTCTGCAGCCTCCGGTCGGGCCGGTTCCGTTATTTTCTGCGTCTTGGAGGCTGGATGTCGCTTCCCCTCCGGCTGCTTCTTCTCCGGTCCCCGTTTCATTGTTGGGTTGTTCGGGCCCTCCGGTTTCTCTGGTCTGCCGTGCCCGGAGTTGATCTACATGTCGGCGCCAGTCTTGGCCATCTTCCGTGGTCACCCTGTATGAAATGGGTCCGGTTCTCTGTGTGATGCGAGCCGGTACCCATAACGGTTCCCCATTCTAGTTCTTAGCATAGACTTTGTCTTGGCTTTGGAATTTCCTGACCCTCCTGTTGGAGTCTACTGGTATTTCAGGCGTGTATCTAGGGTGCAAACGGTCCATGATTGTCCTTAGTTTCCGGCCCATCAGTAGTTCTGCCGGTGATTTATTCATGGTGGCATGCGGTGTGGTGTGCTGGGCTAGAAGGACGCGGTCAATTTTCTCTTGAGCGCCCTTACCCGTCAACCTTGCCAGTGCTTCCTTCGTTGTTCTCACGGCCCTCTCCGCCAGGCCGTTCGTGGCTGGGTGCCCCGGTGCTGACAGTACGTGCCTGATTCCTAGGTCTGCCAAGAAGCATTCAAATTGTGTGGACGTGAATTGTGGCCCGTTGTCGGAGGCAACAATGTCCGGCAACCCATGAGTGGTGAACAACCCCCGTAGCACTGTTATGACCGCCTCTGAGGTGGTCGACTTCATTAATTTAATGTCCAACCATTTAGAGTAGGCATCTACAGTAATCAGATATGTTTTTCCTTGACATGGTCCCGCAAAATCGATGTGGATTCGGGACCATGGGCTTGATGGGGCATCCCACAAATGAACGGGCGCGGATGGTGGTGCTGGCCGGTTCTGTTGGCACGGTTGGCAGGTTGCTACCCAAGCTTCAATGT
>JANHFP010006328.1:39285-51483 GCA_032468135.1 Calamaria suluensis | reverse complement strand
AAATAAAAAAAATTTTTAAATCCGCCGGGCGAGCCCGGCGAGCCGCCACCCACTTTGCGCTCCGTTCCGGGCGGCTACCAGGTGGCCTGCCTCCCAGACAAGTCCGCAGCGGAGTGCAAAGCGGCCGGCGATTGCTGGACAAGCCTGGCGGGGCGCCGCCGGATTTGCGCTCCGTTCCGGGTGGCCTGCCTCCCAGACAAGTCTGCAGTGGAGCGCAAAGCGGCCGGTGATCGCCGGACTTCTGGGCAAGCCAGGAGGCTCCCGGGCAAACCTGGTGGGGCGCCGCCATCTTTGTGCTCCATTCCGAGCGACCTGCCTCCTGGACAAGTCTGCAGCGGAGCGCAAAGCAGCCGGCGATTGCCGGACAAGCCTGGTGGAGCGCCGCTGGCTTTGCGCTCCGTTCTGGGCGGCCTGCCTCCCGAACAAGTCTGCAGCGGAGCGCAAAGCGGCCAGCAATCGCCGGACTTCCGGGCAAGCCAGGATGCTCCCAGACAAGCCTGGCAGGGCGCCGCCTGCTTTCTGCTCCGTTCCGGGCAGCCGCCGGGCAGTCTGCCTCCCGGACAAGCCCGGAGCGGACCGCAAAGCGGCCGCCACCCTGCCGCTCTCCCCCACAAGCCTGGGAGGCCCGGAGCGGAGCGCAAAGCGGCCACTGACCTCCCCCACAAGCCCGGGACGCCCGGAGCAGAGCACAAAGTGGCTGGCGCCCCTCTGGCCTCCCCCACAAGCCCGGGAGGCCCGGAGCAGAGCGCAAAGCAGCCACCAGCCTCCCGGACAAGCTCTCGCCGAGCTGAGGGAGAAGGCGGCCAGGAGAATCCCTCCTTTCCTCCCTCCCTTACTCACTCCATGCTGCGGGCAAGTTCTTTCCTCTTTCTTTGTTCGACGCGGAAACCTGAGTGGGTGGGGAGGCGAGCGGATGGGCGTGGCCTCTTACTTTGTGCTCAGAAGGAAAATGAGCAGGACTTTTTAAAAACACCGCAGGGCGCAGGACATTTTGCTAAAAAGCGGGTATGTCCCGTGAAAAGCGGAACGTCTGGTCACCTTATGTTTATTGGAAACGACAAGGCCAGCTATCTATGCAGTTAACTCAAATGTTCCTCAATGGAGGTGATACAGAAAGCAACAATAAGCTGAACAAAATAATAGTGTCTTCTTCCAAGGATCTATTCAATACATTATGAAAGTTACATCAATTACATTTAAACTTTGAAAATTAGAAATATTAAAAATATATACTGGAGAAGGACTAAGTGCACAAAATGATCCCTTATTGGATTCTTTCATGGATTCAGTCAAGGTCCTCATTTAACAGTTCAGAGTTTTTGAAACTAGAAAGAAAAAATATATGACTTATCAGATATTTGTGGTAGCATCTGCACAGAGTTGTCACTTAGAACTGAAGTAGATCATTGAAAGTTATTTTCAATAAAAAGTCACTGATCTATTGAAGGTCCATGTGAAGTAAAACAAATTGAAATGTTGAATAATGACTCAAGACCAAATTCTACATTGCAAAAATATGCTTTATAAATTAATTGTGGAAGTTGAGATTTGAAATATGTTGGCTACAATCTGCCTTGAGCTCAATAAGTGAATAAATAGTCTCACAAAGTGATAAGTAACATAGTTAACCATGTCAGCTAATCTATTGACAAACAGTCCTCAACTTACAATCACTATTCAAGACCAGAATCTCAAATCGCTTCACTCCTAGTGGCAGTCATTAAGCAAGAATTGCAGGTCATTAAGCAGACTGAGTCCTAGGTAAAGGAGTATGACTTACCTCAGAGAGGTGGCGATCGCCCTGGAAGAAAGCTGTGGCACCTTGAGAAGCTTCAGTCAACCACCTGGGCTAACAGCACTTATGACTACAGGGGTGCTGCAACTCTCTCCCACCAACTCTCTCCCTTTGATCTGTGTTCTTTTGGTTACACAGTGGTACTCAATGGTGGCAGTGTCAGGGGTAGGACTGAAGTTGAACCCTGGGCCTTCAGTAGTTTCGGCCAGTGGCTATTACCCCCAGACTCTACTTCCACCCCAGGGCTGCTGCTGCGCTGAGAAATTCCACCCACAACTCTATACACCATGCTTTGTCAGGCAAGCACCATTCCACAAAACCTCAATTGTCCCAGCTAGACCTTGTAATCAAGGCATCTTGTGCCATCCTCCAATCCAGCATCCCATTCTCGCAATCCTTCTGAAGCCTCAGACCCAATTTGTGGTGAAGAATTGCAAGAATAGAGCCTGCCTAGAAGGAAACTGACAAGCAGTTCAATGTGTCAGCTGAGGAGGAGGAGGAGGAGGAGGAGGAGGAGGAGGAGGAGGAGGAGGAGGAGGAGGAGGAGGAGGAAAAGCTTCCTTCATTAAGGCTCTCCTTAGATCATGAGTGGAGGGTAAACAGCAGAAGCCTGTAATGTGTACACAAACAAGAATGACCCAACAGACCACAGGTTGTCTAGTAACTTTTTTTTTAAAAAAGCAACAAAACTGAAAGCTATTTTTACATTAGGGACCAACTGTGAATACAACTATGTTTATATCACAAGGCATTCCTAAATTTAGTTTTCTGCTGCACCCCAATCTGCCACCCTAAATCCGTTGCTGAAAATACAGTGAACTTTAAGAAAGTGTGCAAGAGTTACAAGAGCTCAACTAATGTCAGAATTTAGAAGCATTATTTGCTCTGGTATAATTATCATTCCATTAGCACTTTACAACCTTGGACAATCTGGCAGCTGAACTTCAAAAAGAAAATCTTAATGCAGCCATCTCAATCTTCGTGCCCCACAGAATTTATAGCTATCAACTGTTGCTTGTTTTAATCTTAGTGATATCAGTAAACAGATAATACAGAATGTATGTCTGTTTATATTTTTACATTTGGAAAACATGTTTCCAGCCATCTTTTTATCGATCTATAAAACAAAAAAAAGTGAGTCCCAAGTTTTATTAAGGTAAAGGTTTCCCTCGCACATATGTACTAGGCATTTCTGACTCTAGGGGGCGGTGCCCATCTCCGTTTCAAAGCTGAAGAGCCAGCGCTGTCCGAAGACCCCTCCGTGGTCATGTGGCTGGCATGACTAAATGCCAAAGGCGCATGGAACACTGTTACCTTCTCACCATAGGTGGTCCCTATTTTTTCTACTTGCATTTTTATGTGCTTCTGAAACTGCTAGGTTGGCAAAAGCTGGGACAAGTAATGGGATCTCTAAAAATAGGGTTGAAATCTGTACATTTTTACAAGGAGATAATGCAAAGATTACTTTGGTTGCAAGAGGAACTTGTGGGTCTCGTTTAACTCCTGAAAATGTGAATGGTGTAAGAATGAAAGAGTATCAAGAATGTAAATCTGCTCATAACTATAAGTAACCTGAAAGCCACATATTTTTTCTTAGTACACTTAGACGATATTCATTAAAACATCTCTGCAGCCACAAGTAAAGGAATAACATTTAATAACCTGGTTGTGTGTATTCTTGGTACGGTCTGCTCAATTACATTAACTGTCTTATGCTATTTCTCTTGTATCCTGTACAAGCCTTTGTTGCAAGATTGTTTTGTTTTGTATTACATTGTTTAGTAACCTTTCCATCCTTGAAAGCATAACCTTCCCTTCTCAGCCCTCTTAAGTTGCTCTTTATACCATATCTAACAGCTGTTGAATGAACTCAAGTGCAAGATACGCCTGTGCTAAATATTCTGGGTGCTTTGTGTTATATAAAAAACTTTATGTACTTCAGGATTATGCCAGTATTTTTGCCTCCACAACTCCACAAAACTGCCTTCTCCAGTTGGTTTTAACACTGAAAACTGATTATTATATCTATATAATAATATATCCATATCACATGTAGTGTCCCCCCATATAAAAGTAGGCACAGAATATACTAGTTAGTATAGGTGGGTTAGTATAGGTGGGTGTCTTTAAATTTGCACGAGCCACATAGCATGATTTCTACACTGTTTTATGATTGCATGAAAGGGGTGAACCTTTACTATGACAAAAACTAAACCTTCCATGTCCTGAGACAACAACAGAGCATGTATTACCAAAGAAATGAAGACATTTTCAGATATTTCCAGGTAAATAATAACAACAACAATAACAACAACAACAACAATCTGGTCAATGGTATTTGTGATGCATTTTTGAATGTTCAGTTGACTGAGTTTCATGATTAATGAATAAAGTAAATAAAAATAAAAAAATAAGTACACTGAAGAATATTCTGTTTCAAACAAATTTAAAATAGGTATCATATGACGGCCATTTCTTATATGTTTGTGTGTGTTTGCAAGGAAGTATCACATGTAAACAAAGTAAGAATGCAATAGGTATCCTACAAAAACAAAATGCATAATTATGCAACCTTCGTAAAAAAAATATTTTGTTTCTTGTATCTCGTTTTTTTTCCATTTCAATGCTTGACAGAATATCAAATGACTTTCGTAAATGTATCCACGTTTTTAAAATGAAAACAAAACAAAACAATACACTGGTGTAGCTGCAGATGAATTTTACTGTCCTTACAGTGCATTTACAACCTTTTCTGATTTGTGTTTACAGCCTCTTCAAAGTAGCAGAAGGCAAAGCAAAAAATATTTTTTTCTATATGCATTTCCTGCCTTGCAATCTTAACAGGCAGAAATGATAACCCTAACAATAAATCTCGTAGTTTATAATATATGTCCAATATATGGCTTCAGTATTATGTACTTTCTTCTTTAAACCTTAAATTCATATGATACAATGAAAATGTTATAAAAACAATGCATATTAACAGGCAAGTTATATATTAATTAAAGCATATAAACTTTAATGAAGTTTTCAATGAATCTAAGACTATATATAGGAGCCATTATTAACTGCTCTATATACTTTTTTTAAGCATGTGTGGGGCTAATATGTGCTACGGACTTTGAACCAAAAATTAAATGCATGTTTATATTTTAAACATGCATATATAAACAATATATATATATATTGTATCTGTGTATATGTATTATTGCATACACAAAAGCATTTCACATAAGTCATTATTTCTATACCAGCAACACTGACTTCTCTTCTAAAAGTGCTGTTCGGTTTAATTTTTTAAAATATTTATTTTTATACCATCTATTTCTCTTTTTATATCAGTGTAAAATATACTTTCCTCTACAATAGTATCAAAAGCAACAATAGTCAAGAGTTTCTCTAAAAAGTAGGATCTAAGTATAATTTCATAACTTCACATTGATATTTCTGCGAACTGGATGTTGACATTTTTCTGTGAAGTTTTTTTGTTGTGGTTCTTATTACAGGCTCCAAAGTCTAAGATTTTGCATGCATATTAATTTTCTAAAAGGTATAACAATATAGAAAAAGAAAAATCAAGCCAAAAAGCTTAGAATATTATTATGGTAGGAAAATATATTTGGTAAACAAGGTTTCCTGCAGCAGATGCCTTTGCAATAGACTGGGGTATCAAAGTTTATGAACAGAGAAATTAGGGGTAACAAAACATCATTTTTACCATTTACGCATAACATACTGTTGTGGGATACTTTATTTAAAAGCAATTTAATACACTAATCTCACTTGTTGAAAACAAAGCTGCATACTGTACAGGTAGGCAGTAGCAAACATACATTCAAATACACACACATTTATATATCTAGGGATCTTTTAAATGGCTTTTTAACAACCATGAAGCTCACTTGTAATTTTCTCCCTTTCAGCTTTATTGCAGGTAAAAAAAGAACCCCACAAAGTGATTATCCTTCGGAAAAAAGCTTTTCCAGAAAACTGCCCCCCCCCCTCATAAAAAAACCCACCACCACCATACACCAATAATTTTTCTTTAGCATCCTACCTGCATCTGTATCTTCCAGCAGTCCCATATGTTCCAGGGCTTTCACAAATGCTACAATGATCACCAGAACAACAATCATTTCAAGTCCCTCCAAGTTCATCTTGAAAAATTATTTGTGTGACAGCATCTTTTCGTAGGGCAGCATGCTGACTTTGGAGTTAGAAAACCTTCATGAAAAGCTGTCCTGGATTATGTTACACTAGACAACCAGGTTACTCTACAATGCAAAGGAAGCCCCACACATGCCCCCCCCAAAAAACAGTACCATTGACAGCAAGATGAAGAGAGGAGTGCAAGGAAGTCATATCTTACCATGTCTGCATCACTTGCCTGCACGGATAGGATACAGATGTTTCAGTCTCTAAGGCAACAGAAATATACAGGAGCTACTTTGTTTAGCACACACACACATACACACACACACACATGATTTATGCCAAAGTTTACAAAATAGTGGCTTAGCTAGAACCAATGGCATTTTTCAATATTTTCGTTGTAAACAAAGCTCCATTACTGCATGAAAAAACAACATATTCTGGGAACTCGAAGCAACAGCATTAAATTATTTTGCTGCAGCTACTACCATTGCTTTGCAATGTTTTGGGCAGAGGTATAAAATAAAATAAATGACTGATTACAGACAGTATCATTCAAATATGTACATTTCCAGGTAACTTATTTTAAAAGATTTATTCCTTTCATTTATAAGCTTTTTTTTTACTTCTGAGGACACATGAATGTGTCCAGAAAAGCAATTTGTTGTAAAATAAATCAAAATGCAGCATTTTAGTTTTACCACAATTAAACAGTTTTATTCAGAAAGACAGCCTTACCCCAACAAATCTACAAGTGACAATTATTCCTTCAGGTCCAATTTCTATAATATAACCATACTGTACAAAAGAAGCACAGGTAAGACCCCAGAAAAAGATCATCTTAACATGAAGGCTGGTGCACACTGCTAATGATTTAGCACTCTGTGACATGGAAGAGGTAGCTTTTGGGCAACCAATGTAATACATTTGGTTCTTTTCCTTAACAGTCAAGAGAGAATGTCAGCTGGGATTTGGGAGGCAGAGAATAGATGGGGACAGGGCCAGTCAGGTGGCATTCACCGGTTCTCTGAACTACTCAAAATTTCCACTACCGGATCTCCAGAACTGGTCAGAACCTGCTGAAACCCACCTCTGGTCTCAGGGATTTTGTCTAGCAGATTACCGATCTGGAAAGATTCATTTGTCATACTTGCAAGAGCCTTGGGACATACATTTTCAACAGCAACTTTCAATTACAAGTGAAATTCACCTTCGGTATGACGTTTGACAAATAGTTATCTCTTAAACAGTAAAATATAAACCTCCCATATGGTGAAAAGTTTAACATTTACAAGAACATGCAAAAGAAACTGGAGAGGGGGGGACTAAAAAAGAAATTAAGTGCGCAGACAAGCAGCTCAGCCTGCAATAAGGCTGCCCTCATCTATAAGGGGACAGGTATGTACTGTATTAGATGAGAGTGGAAGAAGGAGGCTTCCAATTGGAATGTGCCCACCTGAGTTTGGTTTCAAGTATAGCACCAGCTGGGATCCCAAGGCAGGGGTTGGGAGAATGGCTCTTGCTGTATCTTATGGGACATTCTTGCAACACTGCTCCTCGGATAATTTCATGTGAGATCTTGTTTGTGAACTTGGCCTCTAGGGAAGAGGTGGCACGGCTGCTCCTCTCCTGGCCTGACTGTTCCAATAGAAAGAAGCTGGGGACCACCTATGGAACTAGGGATCACCTAGCTGGCTGCTGCAAGATGATGCAGAGACTGACTACAAACAATGGCATCGCAAAACAGCAACAATAGTGCATGAGAAGACCTGCAAGAAGTATCACTTCTGTGCAAGCAAGAATTGGTGGGACCAAAAAATAAACAGAAAATGAAGAAGCTAAAGTGGTCTGGACTTTAAACAGACAAACATCTGCCCCCACAACACTCCAGGCGTAACAACTGTTGATATGAAAGTTAAAAAAAAAAATTGTCTGGCAATAGCAATAGTATTTAGTCTTATATAACACTTCATAGTGCTTTACAGCCCACTGACATTGCCATAACTGAATACAGAAGAATAGAAAAGAGAACTGGGGAGAAAAAATCAGAAAATATAAAGACTGAAAAAAGAAATAAATGACTGTAGCAAACGAAAGAAAATGTGGTACCAGTAGTAATAGGTGCCTTGGGTACAATCTCAAAACATCTGAAGGATCATCTGTACACCATCAGCATTGACAAGATACTATCAGTCATGCGCAAAAGGCAGGTTTACTTGAAACAGCTTATATCCAGCGACAATACCTTTATCACCATCAAACAACATTTCCCTATCCCAGGTCCTTGGAAAGAACTTGACAGGCAAACAAAAAAGGCCATGGAAACCTCTGGCTGACTGTGTGACAAACCATAATAACTTATTAAATATATGTGTTGCTCAACTCCCAGTGACTCTGGGTGTTTGATACTGACAATCTCTCAATGTGATATTGTTTTCTCTGAATCTTTTTGGGAGTTCATGGTTCTTGTAGGAACCATGTACCTGACCAATAAACATCGGAGCCACAAATGTGATTTCCTTTTTTGTGTCCATGGAGGTTATCCAGGTCATGGTTGTCTCAAAGGTGATTTTTTTAAAAAAGGCAACTGAACTTTCTTTTATTTTTCTTGAACATGTTTCACTTCTCAACCAAGAAGTTTCTTCAGTTCAATTCAGAATTGAAGAAGATCCTAGGCGACACCTAGAAACAGTCTGTGATATCAGCAAAATTGTATTCTCCATCAGCCCAGTAATAAAACCAATGAGAGCTATTGCCACCTGAAATCCCTTGCCAAGAAAAATCAGCCTAAAATCTGTAAAGCGTTATTTGGTGGAAGAATCAGTAAGACGCTGCCAGGTTCCTGCAGGAATGCTGACATTCTGAAGAGAAGGGGAAATGCATCTTGGGAGATGAATGCTTTGAATGCTTTCACTTTTGCTGTAACTGCTTGGGGAATTACAGGGGAATAGTGGGCCTTCACTCCCAACTGGTTCCAGCCTGGTACTCAAGGCCGCAGCACCCCAAGGGTGACTTTGTCATCAACCCACCTCAAAGTTTTCATAACACCTTTGCAGCCTTGTAGACATGGAGTCCTGGGCGGGGATGGAACAGAGGAAATTAGCTTAACGCTTTGCATGGAAAATTTTGGACTCTGCGTCACTTCTCTGCAATCACTGTCTCTTGGTAAAAGTTCCTTTTAAAATGAAATTGTTTGAAGAGTCATGCTTTCCTGAGAAGGTAGCTGAAGCATGTCCTTACAGGCACTCAGTTCTCTTTCCTGGTTTAAATCATCATCATGTGCAGCATAGAACTAGTACAGTCTCAAGAGAACATGGGTTCTTCTTTTTAAACACAGAACTATTTAGGCTTCCTTATAAAGTATAAAGCACAATCTTAGTCCTGGTAAAACCTGTTTTATTTACACAGCTGTGAATTATTGTCACTCACTGTCCACAAGGCTTCACAAACAGTCTTTCATGGGAATGCTTATAAACACCCACCTTATCTCCCTTGGAATGCTGCCAGATAACTAATTGCCACAGGTATGGTAAGGCCAAACTTCCCACAGAGTCAAACACAACTTTTCAAGGCTTGAATCGACCAGATGAATTAATTGCTTCCTGCAAAAACTCACGTCCCATACACTCCTCTTTTATGTCTTATGGGAGGGGCCAAGCCTTACTCCCAAGTCAACCCTGTTTTCTTAATTGTTCTTCTCTTTTGGCAGGTCTGCACAGGCACACACTGGGAACAGACTCCCGCTGTTTTTCTGTGTCACTGATGTCAGACTCCGAAGGCAGCACATAACTATCAGATGGCCTTGGCTCCCTCTCTGCCTCTGATTTAGAGCCCTCATCCAAGGTTTCCCTAGCCCCTAGGACTGGGCCAGGTTCCTCCCCAACCTCCTCACTGTCCAACTCTGCTGTCAGTTCCACTGGCTGCTGGCAGGTCACAACAAAAGCCATGTTTAAAAAAGAGGTCTAGTGCACATCCAAAGTAGGTTTAAGCTTGGGTATATAAGGAAGTTAGGTAAAACCTGACAAATATTTTTGAAAGTATTAATCAGGTATTACATATCCAGATATTCCTGCAGGAGTTAAGTGTCTGGTATCTCTTGCAGTCCAAGCCAGGTTTTTTTTATAATGGGCAGAAATCAAAGGAGAAAAGCCCACAGATGTAGTCAAAAGGAGTGGACCAATCCCAGCCATAATTGAATCACCAACTAGATCATGCCTTTGGCAAAAATTGTATCTGGAGAATATCCGGCCACCTGAACTAAAAGTGTTTTTTTCCCTCCAATGATAAATGTTGTAGTCTCTTCAGCACGATTATCATGACAGTAAAATTGAAACAATACTCAAGTGAAGTATTTTCAGTTCAGAACTAATGCATCCATGTGTATCTTAAGACAGAGCCTTTTTCTCACAGCCTCATGGTGGACTGGAGACAAGAGAGTCTTTTTCTTGCTAAAGGTAGACCCTGCAGCTGTGGCTTGATAGCTGCTTGAGTCTTTATCAGACTGAGAATTGACTCTTGAAAAAAAGAGAAAAAAACCCACTGTTTTAAAACAGGGATGGCTGAAGTCAGCTTTAAGCAGCCTCAGCTGTGGGCTGGAGATGAGATGAAGGCAATGTCATGAGGGCATGCCTCTAAGTGTAGCAAGAATATGCCATCTTTATTACATCATATAAAATTTATTACTGAAACATGTTCTTACTGCAGTGAGGAGGACATTAAGGATGAGTCCTAAGTAGAAGGTTCAAAGAAAATGTGCAGAAGGTGAAAAATAGTTTTCCAAATGAGGACAAAAAAAAGTTTCAAGTTAGAAGGTTAAACATGAGCACACCTCTGGGAATATTTTCAACCTTTTGATATTTGATTTTGCTGAGTACATTTTTGGCAATCTTGTTGCCCTTTGCTTTATGAAATCATTTTTATTCTATTCTCTCAACAATTTTAAGCTCCTCCCAATAGAATTTAACCTGCACTGCACTCTATTAATGAAGTCATGAATAGAGATAAAAAAGCACCAAGCCAACATAAATTCTTTCAGATTTTGGCATTTCCCCCCCCTAACTTTCTTCACTACTAATTTGCTATTTCTTTTCCAACCTGTTTGGAATGAACGAAAGAAAAAAGACAGAGGGGGAAGGGCAATGCAGAGATCTGTGTTTTTTTTTAAAAAAAGTGAGGCTATCTGCTGAAGTCTTTTTAAGCCAAAGTTTTACTTTCCTGAGACTACATGATTGTTGCTGTAGAAGAAATGACACAGTTTCTTTAAGGAATTCTAACAGGTGTAACGTGAACATCCAGGCATATTCTAAACCACCTTTTCCTCTTTGAATCTTTATACAATCTGAATGGACAGTAAGCTTTAGTAGAACTTCTCCAAATAATCACTGATGGAAATAATTGAAAACTATTGGTAGGGTTTAAAGTATAGCACTGCATTTTATCTTAGAATGGGAAACATAGGTCCTTCCTCCATAAACTACTTCCTTTTCCCAAATCTATAGGAAAATCACAAAAACATCATAGAACATCTAATAATGATTCTGAACAAAAATATGTATTCTTTTGTCACTCAGGATAAATAACCACTTCCATAATGGGACTTTATGAGATAGAAGAATATAAAACACACATTGGTTGAAGAAAGGATGAAATGCAAGATGCAGAGCTGTGATACACAACTGCCCACCTTGCCTATAATCAACTGAAAGACCCTTAAACACAGGATGAAGTATTTACATATTATAGCTGTGCATGCAGATAGAGTTGCCTTCATATAGAGTTGCATGTCTTTCTTCTGTTAGAAAACAACTGAACACATAAATTTGTTGAGACAATCAACCTCCCATCCCCATCCCCAGGTAATTTCTAGCAAAACAGAGAGTCAGGACTGGAAACAATGGGATGTGTAGGGATAGGGAGCTTCAGTGCATAATGTGCTCATTCAAGTACGTTTTGTGAAATTTTTAAAGTCAGTTTACATCAAGTAAGCTAGCAAACTAGCAAGCCTATTCTTTTTCTTCATTTAACTAACAAAATTACTTTGTATTGTACTATTAAAATCTGTGTGTGCGTGTATGTGTGTTTGTGTACACATGTATATTTAGTTAGTTAACAGAGTTGGAAGGGACCTTGGAGGTCTTCTAGTCCAACCCCCTGCCCAGGCAGGAAAACCTACACCAAATGGTTATCCAACATCTTCTTAAAAACTTCCAGTGTTGGAGCATTCACAACTTCTGGAGGCAAGTTGTTCCACT
>JANHFP010006326.1:51710-64114 GCA_032468135.1 Calamaria suluensis | reverse complement strand
CAACAGGCTTGCCTGCTCTGTAGCCATACTCAGCAGGAAAAAAAAGAGGAACTTTTTAAAAACGCAACAGGCTCGATGGCAGAGTCGACGGGAGAAAAAAACAGGCTCAGTGGCAGAGGCTGCGGAATCCCTCCCTCCTTCCCTTACTCACTCTGTGCCGGAGAGTGGATGGGGAGGAGAGCGGGTGGCCGTGGCCGCCTCCTTCCTTGCCTGCTCCACAGCCGCACAGCAGAAAAAAAAATAAAAAACGGGACTTTTTTAAGACACCGCGGGATGCAGGACATTTTGCTAAAACGTGGGTCTGTCCCACGAAAAGCGGGACATCTGGTCACCTTAGCCTACAATTATGATCATATCTCCATCAAGAAGTTCAGGTGAATACCTGCCTAACATGCATCAGCTCCACAAATTATAAAGGCCAGTTAAAAGAACAGCTAGCAATCTACATTCACCAGTCCCATATGAGTCTTAGCAACAGCTCCATTCAAAAGATGGCCTAGTTGATGCAAATCACATATTTTGCTTTTCCATTCTGAGACTCGTATGCCTGCGTACCCGTTTTTCCAAATCCTGTTAAATTTTCCCCATCCTGTTAAATTTTCTCAGATTAGCTTCTCAGTATTGCCAATTCAAGCATACGATGAGAGCATCCTCCCTCCGATGTACACATTTAGAAATTCAACCAGGTTTCCTTTCTCAACTCAAACAAATTTTGAGCACACACAGCTTTTAAAGGTAAATGTTTCCCTCACACATATATGCTAGTCGTTTCCGACTTTAGTGGCTGGTGCTCATCTCCATTTCAAAGCCGAAGACCCAGTACTCTCTGAAGACATCTCCATGGTCATGTGGCCGGCATGACTAAACACCAATGGCGCACAGACCAAGGTGGTCCCTATTTTTTCTACTTGCATTTTTACATGCTTTCAAAACTGCTAGGTTGGCAGAAGCTGGGACACGGCACTAAGGATTCGAACCGCTGAACTGCCGACTTTCTGATCGACAAACTCAGCTGCCTTACCCACTGAGCCACTGTGTCCCTTAAAGATTCACAAGGCAGTGCTAAATTAAAAGCATAGAAACTGTTTTGATACAATACAACTGTCTTCAGAAAGACTGGAAACATTGAAACATTGGAACTGACAAAATCACATCACATTGTATTAACCAGTATATCAGATGTTTTACGGCTTGGGAAAGGAGCCGGATGTCAGGCCAAAGAATGTATCATTCAACTATTTCTTTTGCTACAGAAACAGAGGCCTTTTGAAGGATGGCTTAGCGTCTGGTTCTCCACCCAAGCATTCTGCAAGTCTTAAAGAAGGTATTAATATCAGAGCTATCAGAGACATTATCACTAAGTTGACAAATCTAATCACAAGGCTCACTAGAGAGTGGATAGGATTCAGTGGTGCTTATTATCTCTACTGATAAAGAAAGAAGCAGATAAATAAAAGCAGTAGTGTTTGTCTTAAGAAATATTTGTCTCAAACTCTTTTTTTGAAAACCAACTCTATGCAAAGAACAGCTGGTGAAGAGTAGACAATATGATTCAGAGTGTTCCTCAATGCTGGAATCAGTGAAGGCGAAGTTGTAGAAGTTTGTTGTGGACAGAAATCTGGGTTTGCTGTAATTATACTCTGGGAAGTGATAGGGCTTTTATATTTTTTGTTTTGTCTTGGTTGAATCATCATTGATTCAATCATCATCTTGAATCATTTAAGTCATCTCCTTGGTATTGTCTGTTTGCAGGTGATCCAAATCACCTCAAAGGTAGTCAATAATTTTTTGAGTCATAATAGTTATGACTTTATGGTGGTTAAAACAGCCTATTCTTAGAGAATGGCTCACAAATTATAACACTGATTGCAGCAGTCCATACATGGGAGGGTTGGGAAGGAATTGCATAATTAATGCCCATCCAAAGCAAAATTCTACTCCAACAATGCTAGCAGTTTAAATTGTTGTTACTGATTTGATTTTTTTTACTGTATGCTACAGAAGCTTTGTAGAAAATCATAGTTCACTTTTAATAACAATACCTACTGCAGTTTCTTGATCAGCCTGACATCCACAAACTTAAGATGCTTCTCGTCATGTGAATCACTACTAACTCATTCTGATGATTTAATATTTTAGTCTTAATAGACATTAATGGGAAAGAACAGTATGGAGTACTATGCCTTTACAACAAATCCTACCAGTGAATCTGTAATGATTAAATAATAGTTATGAAGATTTTCAGCAGTATCTGTGGAATATCTGCTTGGATATGTACAATAAAGATAAGGTAGTCATTCATGATTGTCAAAAGATTTATGCATTCTCCTCCTACTTCTTGAGCTAGCGGTATAGCACAATAAATTAAATTGGGAACACTCTAATCTAATGAAAGCTCTCTCTGGGTCACTCAGGAACAGCCAGTATTATTTTTTTCATGGTAGCTCTGTGGTTTAGTTGTCAATCATAGCAGATGAGAATGCTTTTTGTAGTTCTTTCCAACTGGAGGCAAGAAACTACTACTGAAAGTTTTGTCACTCTATGCTTTAAGAAAAGGTTGTATCCTGAAATTGGGCTCATTTTAATTCTATTTCTAATCCTACTTCTCGGATGCTATAACTTGATATAAATTCTATAGTGCTGATTGCCAAGATAATTGAAATATTTCTCCAATGATCATTTGGTAATCAATTTTCATTTGCATATTTTTGTATTCCTTCCGCATCTACCAGTTAATCTCCCTTTTTACAGCATATGGTCTTTCTTTTTTTATTTCACACAGTTTAAAAAATGGACTGAAGGAAATTGATTTTCAATACCTACCAGACTGGAAATCATACCAGCACCAGCTAACAAACTTGTTCCAAGGCAGCACTTAGAAGGTTAATCATCTAAAATAACGCTGAACTTGCTGCTGAGTCAATATGAATATATAGTACTGCAAACTGTTTTTTTAAAAATAAGAGTATTTTAATCCATATCTCCTGTCCTGTTTTAATGTAAGTAAAATCATTGGATTCAATTACTATAGCTGGATATTACAATTTAATATACATGTGTCTTAATAGACAGAAATTTAGCATTCTGACAGAAATTAAATTCTTCATATAGCAAACATTGTGTATTCTATATACCCTGTGCCTAATGCCTTTATCTGCTTAATTAGAATGCCTGCTATAACTGAATGCTTACAGTGTTTCTATTTCTTAAAGGTAAATTATCTAAAAAAATATTACATGATAAATAACTCAATCCCATGGACTATAATATTAAGATATTACCATTTCTCATACATTCCCATTTCTCATAGTTCTTGTGCCCCCCAGCTCCTGTACAAATTATATAGGAAGCATATAGTGATCGTTACTCCACGATTGAAAATTAATGAGAAAAACTGTAGGCATTTATGCATAATTACAATATACGGCTGTATTTGTCAATTGGTATTCTGTGCTTTTAGTAAACTTCTGAATTGCAATCCGAGCTCACAAAATTCCAAGCACTCTATCAGTAGATTACATTTGTTGGAGAACACATTAGTTAGTTAATAGTCTTTCCTTAGCAACTAGTTGAAGGAATATGACTGGAGTAGGACATTTCTAATGTAAACTTGGATAAGAAAAGAATGTGAGACTTTAAAACACCATAAGATTATTGTGCTATTTTAGCTGCAATATACTAGTACTGCTAGCCCTCGGGAAACAGTAGTGAAAAGATGAAGAAAAAATATCCATAAATATCTTTCAGGTGATATTGACTGTCTGGGTATTACATTGACTCTCTTGCCAAAAGAGAAACATTGACTGACTGAATCAATGCCAGAATGGCTATTTTAACTTGGCTTGATAATCTAGATAAGTGAACAGATTCAAACGAACCAAGAAAATTATAATATATTAAATACTTAGATTTAAGAAGATGAGATTCGTTGGATTTAGAGACTTATGTTACGTCTCTAAATTCAATACCCAGTTTTAGACTGTGGATGGTCAGTTTGGGTAAGTTAGACCATATTGCTGAAGTAAAAACCTATACCAGAATGAAGTGAATCCAATTGATGCTTTTCTCCAAGCAGCACAGTTGCAAAATCCATGATTATTGGCTTTTTTTCAGGCTGCCATAGTCTGTGAACCTGTTAACTATATGCTGAGATTTGCAGGAAAACTCCTGTAGAAAGTTAACCAACACATTTCTTTGATCATTGAAAACTTCAGATATTTTTGAGTTATTTTTAATGTCTCCCAAAGTGTCTCTGCTACATTTTCCTCTTTATAGTGCCAAATAAGAAGTACTCATTTATCTCAACTCTGCGAATAAGTGACAAAAACTAAAATCTTACAGTTTTAACAGTAATGGATGCTACTCTAATTACTTTTAAATGAATGAAACCAAAGCACTTTAAATTAAAAATACTTGAGGGAGAAAAAAAGCCTACGTGTTGCCTTTCTACATTCACTGACATTTCATGAAAGATAAAAATAGGATATTTTAGCCATGAAATTATGACACCTATATACAATTTCCAATACTTGTATCATAGATAATTGTAAGACCTTGACCAAAATATCTACATATGAAAGGTAAATGATTTATACTGATTTATAATACATTCATTCTAGTTCAAAACCAATAGCAACTTTAGGTTGTTATGAAGAGTTTAAATGGTCTGGTTTAAATTTATTAACTCTCTACAAAGTATGATTTATAAATAAAAGGCCAATCAGGGGAACAAAAGTTTTATCCAATTTAAATCCCTTTTGTTGTTGCGAAGTTGTGTCTGACCCCATGGACAACATTCCTCCAGGCCTTCCTGTCCTCTATTACCTCTGGAGTCCACCTAACATCACACCTACTATTGTTTAGAATTCATTCTGATCTAAAGTACGGACCTATTAGACATAGTTCCAAAACTTGGAAATGCAATTAGTATTGACTAATATAAAAAGGGAATGCATAAAACATTAATGCTGGAGAAAGAAAGAGAGGAGAATAAATGTTGTACTCACCTGAACGGTGTTCTCCTTGGTCTGCATGGGAGTCCAAAGCAGTGAGCGATTACTATGTCCTATTGGCCAGAGACTGAATTAAATTTAAATACTAGCTCCTCCTCTTCCTGCTGCTCCATGCTTGCCCAGTTCATTAATGAAGAAACCTCCGCTGAAACAACCGACTGAGGATAAGTCCAAAGCTAACCAGGCACAAACAAAGTCCCAGAAGAAAAAAATGAACATAAGCAAACTAGGTAGGGGTTGGACTCTCACGCAGACCAAGGAGAACACCGTTCAGGTGAGTACAACGTTTATTCTCCCTTGGTCTGCTTAGGGAGTCCAAAGCAGTGGATATACCCAAGCTAACTGTTTTTAGGGTGGGAAACAGAATCCGGGACAGGAACAGCAGGAAGAACACGTTGTAATATTCTGCGACCGAAAGAAGCCTCCGCTGATGCATAGGTGTCAATCTTGTAGTTTTTGATAAAGGGCGACGGAGAAGACCATGTAGCCGCCCGACATATGTCTTGAGTGGAGGCTTGAGTAGACCAGGCTGCGGTGGTAGCCGCACTCCGTGTCGAGTGAGCCGTGACATGAGCCAGCTTAGAACAACCTTGATGTTCATAGGCAAGGGAGATGGAAGCCCTGAGCCAGCGGCCTATAGTATTGGGTGAAACCTTCTGCCCCAGTGACATGGGTAGAAATGAGACAAAGAGAGACTCCATCTTCCTGAAAGATGCCATCCTGTTGACATACTTGCGCAAAGCCCTTTGCACGTCAAGGAGGTGCCACTTTTGCTCCCTGGGGTCCTTGGGTCGAGGACAGAAATCAGGCAAGATAAGTTCCTGGGAACGGTGAAAAATGGAGTTGATTGTCGGTAGGAATGTAGGATCCAATCTGAGAACCACCCGGTCAGGGTAGAAGATGCAAAGATTACGTCTGATAGAGAGAGCAGCTATCTCCGAAATATGGCATGCAGATGTGATCGCCACCAAGAAGGTGACCTTGAAACTCAGAAACTTGAGAGCGATGGAATCCAGAGGTTCAAAAGGAGGTGCGGTCAATGCTTGGAGAACTAATGATAGGTCCCACGAGGGATACCTGTAAATGGTAGGAGGATGAAGATTGGAAGCCCCTTTTAGGAAACCACTGATCCTCTTATGGTGAGTAAGCGAATGAATCCCTTTGGAATGAATAATAGTTGCCAGTGCAGCAATCTGTCTGCGCAGGGTATTGGCGGCGAGACCCCTGCGAAGCCCATCTTGAAGAAAACCCAGAACTTGTGTAATTGAAGCTTTAGACGGGATTACCTTCACTTTCAGGCACCAATGACAGAAAGCCTTCCAGGTGGCATCATATATCCTGGTGATGGAGGGCCTCTGTGTCGCCAGAATAGTGTTTATGGCATCTGCAGGTATATTCTCCGCTCTTAGCATCTCCCGCTGAATCTCCAAACGGCCAGTTAGAGCCATTGTGGCTCTGGATGTTGACTGCCCCTTGAGATAGAGAGACCAGGTCTGGTGGAATCCTCCATGGACACGTTATGGAAAGATCTATGAGGTCCGCGAACCAGCTCTACCTGGGCCAGAATGGAGCCACCAGAATGATTTCTGCCTCCTCATCCAGCATCTTCCTGATCATCTTGGAGATGAGGGGAATCGGAGGGAAAGCATAGAGGAGGGTCAGAGGCCATTGCCAACGAAGAGCATTGGTCCCTTCCGCCTTCTGACAGGGGAAGGTGATGAATCGGGGAAGCTGCACGTTCTCCGGAGTGGCAAAGAGATCGACCTGTGGAAGACTGAATCTTATGATGATTTGCTCAAACAGACTGGGAAGAAACTGCCATTCAGACTCATCGATGGTGCTCTGACTGAGCCAGTCTCCTTGTACATTGGAGACGCCTGAGATGTGATCGGCAATGAGAGATCATAGGTGAAACTCCGCCCACAGTCCCAGGTCCTGGGCTTCCCGCATCAGTGCCCTGGAACAAGTACCTCCCTGTCTGTATACCTGAGCCTTAGCTGTCACATTGTTGGTAAGCAACAACACGTGCTGATCCCTCACGAGATGGTGGAAATGCTTGAGAGCCAATCGAGCTGCCTTGAGTTCGAGCCAATTGATGTCGTTCTGGAGATCTAGAGGACTCCATCGTCCCTGTGCCATACTCCCCAGACAGTGGGCTCCCCAACCATATAGACTTGTATCCGAAGTCACCGAAATTCAATGAGGCTCTTTGAATGAACATAATTTCTCCAGAGCGTAGGAAAGCCACCATTGCAGAGTGAGCTTGGTCTTGGCTGGGAAGGGTATGAGACGATTGGTACAGCCAGTACCCGCTTTCTGCCCCGGGGAAAGTAACCATTGGAGAGGTCTGAAGTGAAGACGGGCCCATGGAACTATGGCTATGCATGAAATCATTTTCCCCAACAACTGAGATAACCGGAGCGAAGAAACCCGTTTCAGGTGACTGATCCTCTTGATTGATGAATGAATGCTGAGAACCCGCTCTTGAGAAAGGAACACCTGACAGTGGTGAGTATCGATCCATGCCCCAAGATGAACTAAATTGGAGGTGGGATGTAAGTGACTCTTTTCGTGATTTACTGTAAATCCGTGGTCCTCGAGAGTCTGAATCAAGAGATGAAGGTCCATGTGAGCCTGGGAAACTGATCTGGACTGTATCAGAATGTCATCCAGATAATACTGGATGCGGATCGATTGAGTCCGCAATCGAGCTGCTACAACATCCAATATCTTCGTAAACACACGGGAAGCTGAGGAAAGACCGAAGGGAAGGGCCCTGTATTGGAAATGATGACCGTTGTAACAAAATTGGAGGAAACGGTGATGTGAGGGTCTGATTGGAATATGAAGGTAAGCCTCCTTGAGATCCAGAGATGTCAACAGATCTCCCTGCAGGAGACTGCCTAGAATGGTATGTAGTGACTGCATCTTGAAGCATTTGTACAAGATGTGTTCATTTAGCTTTTTTAGATCCAGAATGGCCCTGTATCCGCCGGACTTCTTGTCCACAAGGAACAGGATTGAATAAAAACCTGACCCTCTGTGTTCCAGAGGTACCGTTTCTATGGCTTGTATTGATGCAAGATGTTGAATCTCCTTCCACATCAGACTTCTTTTGACAGGGTGCTGAGACACCGGGCAGTGGATAAACTGGTGTGGGGGTAACAAATTGAACTCGAGGGTCAGACCCAGGGATATGCTTTGAATGACCCAGGCATCTGAAGTGGTGCCTTGCCATTGGTGCAGAAACTTTGCAAGACACCCTCCGATGTTCGAAATGAATGAGTCATTTTCCTCTGCAGAAGGGTTTGGCATTGGAGCCCCGAAAGGGCCTCCTCGATTGTGTCTGTCTGGAACGGCCACGAAAGGACTGTCTATCTGCAAACCTATCCCAGTTTTGTTGAGATGGTCGTTGTTGTTGATATTGACGATAACCATAGTCTTGGTTCCGGAAAGATGGCCTGTGGTAAGGAAAATAGGTTGCTCGCCAATCAGTTCATCTTGAAGATTGAGGAAGAACCTTCCTTTTATCATTGTCTTCAATCACTGCGTCCATGAGAGCTTGCCCAAACAGAGCATCTCCCTTGAAGGGGGCAGATACCAACTTCCATTTGGCCTTCATGTCTGCCTGCCAATGCCTCAACCACAGGAGCCTGTGAGAAGTAACGTTGGAAGCTAATGCCCTGGATGCAAATTTTGCCAAAGAAATTGTGGCATCAGCAGAAAATTCAATAGCTGCGATGAGCTTGAGAAGGTCCTGATGCAACCTTGCATCGTCTGGAGCAGCTCTCCTCTGTATCTGCCTGAGCCAAAGTAGTGATGTTCTGGCGAAAAAAGACGCAGCGGTGGAAGCCCTTATGGCTCAGGATATGGCCTGATGAGTCTTGCGTGCGGTCATCTCCACACGTCTATCCTCTGCACGCAAACAGTCAGCGGAATCAGATGGTAAAACACTGGAAGAAGTGAGGCTCGCTACTGGACTCTCAACCGGTGGAAGAGCCAATAAATCCTCGAGTTTCTTCTCGACAGTATACAGCTTCTTGTCCAGACTGCTGGGTGCTGCCACCGTGCCCGGAACGGCCCATTGGCGCTGAATGATATTGACAAACATCTTGGGAGATGGAATGGCATCTTGGTTAAAAACTGGTTCTGTGAACAGAAGATCGGTAGGGTTCTCAGAGTATGAAGTGCTCTTCTCCGCCACCTTGGAAGCCCCCATGTTGGCTGTGGCTTTTGCTTTGCGGAGTAGAGTCTTGGAATGCTCATACTTAAATAATGTGGCAGAAGGAGGATTGTCCACAGGCACCTCTTCTTCATCCGAGAAGGTGTAACTGAAAACATCTTCCTCTGCCATAGAATAGGCCTCGCTGTGCTGGGAAGGAGAAGGAGAGTGATGGCCTCGATGACTGGTGGAAGCACGACAATAAGAGGAAGGATGAAAACTTCCATGCGCAGACTTGGGAGCTCCTATGCCTCGTTGCAGTAGGGCAGAGTCAATGCCCTGAGATATAGAACGTGTGATTAGCTCTTGAATGTCAGCAGACAAAGAGGTGGAGGCAGACTCCTCGGTTCTTAACCCTGCAGCGGTAGGGGTAAATGAAGCCGAAGGTCATAACGGCCTGTGAGAACAGGTAGTAGACTGTCTGGCATCCAAATCTATACTGGACACCAGAGGAATGCCTTGGACCTCCTCAGGCGGGTTAGGAGACCAGTCATGGGTAGCTGATCTGTGAACCTGGACTGACATGATCAGTGGTGGGTTTGCCTGAGAATCCATGCTGCTCAATGGACTGACCTCACAGATAGTCTGTACTTGCTTCTGAGCTTTATTAAATTGCTTCTCCAAAGCCGGGTCCCTTCGCTTGGCATCCTTGTCTGAAGCCTTGGAGGAAGGTGCCCTGGCAGACTTGGACCTGGTGGAAGAGGCCCTTGATCTGGATCTGCCCCTTCTATCAGACGTGCCAGAATTGTCCTTACGGGGGAAACAGGCCTGCTGCGGTCAGCCATGGTATACTAGTTGCAGAAAACTTTCAAATTGGAGACCAGAATAGAACTAGGGCACCCAGACCTATAAAATGCTGATCCTTAAAATAAAATCGTTGCAGAGGACCTCTAATAGCTGCCTCAAGGATAGGTCTGCGGAAAATACCAGAATAACGAAACCGACACAAACGGCTCTGCCACCAAGTGATTACAATAAAAAAAAAAACTACAATCAGGCTGCCAGGAAATAGCCAGACCATCAAAATGGCTCTAAGAAAATGGCGGCTAAAGAAATTAAGGCAGAAGTGAAAGTGAAAATAAGAGAGGAGTCAGCAAGCCTGGCACAACGGCTCTGAAAAGAACTCCTTCCAGCCAATAATGGCGCGAACCACATCGGAACGGCTTCCCAGCACGCCCACACTCACAGAAATGAAGCTGAAGAACTCCAGAGAGAAATCTGCTTCGATCAGCTGAGAAGCGGAGGAAACCGCCGCAGCCTCCGCCACAGCTGCCCGATCTGAAGTTCTCTTTGAAAATAAAAAACCTCTTCTAGTTATTTTGATCAAATTTCTATTGTTGTTTTTTATGGTGAAAAAGCTTAAAGGAGTCCAAAATAGAGGAGCAAAGAAAAACTAAGTCTCTATCGGCCGGACTGAATTAATGAACTGGGGAAGCATGGAGCAGCAGGAAGAGGAGGAGCTAGTATTTAAGTTTAATTCAGTCTCTGGCCAATAGGACTTAGTAATAACCCACTGCTTTGGATTCCCTAAGCAGACCAAGGGAGAAAGAAAAAGTCTGGAGTTAAACACTGCTTCTAAACATAAACACCCATCCATGTTATGGTGATTCACCAAGGCATACCACAAACATTTACAAATTTAGTAGCAACATTCTGGAGGGCACTTGGTGGGGACGGGAGTACAATGAATATTTAAAAAAGCCATTTCATCACTATTTTAGAAGACTTTAGCTAGATTAAATTAGCCTCCATTAGTTTCTGAGGCAATTGCAACTACAAGCTTTATTTTCAATTTTCACCGTATTGTTAAATACAACACTGGGGCCGGGGCCGGGATAATTTAAATAAAAATAATGACATCTATCTTTGATATTGATACCTTTGTTTTGGAGAAACTGCAAAATACATTAAACTTTTCCACAGCAGCCTTAATTGTATCCTTATGAGTCCATGAGTTATGTGATATTGAATATATTTTAATGCAAAGATTAAAGACTCTAAAAGTTGGCATATATTCAAAAAGATATTAGTATCACTGTCACACAAACACATTTTAGCACACCTTTCTGTTGCTGAACATTTGAGTCTAGGATTACATTCAAGAACTGATGCTTTTCTCTCCATATGAAAGCTCATTTTGAAAATAATAGCCTTGAAGTAGTGATTGGAGAGAATTGATTACTATTATCTTATTTGGGTACCAATAGGCATTTGTACCATGCCAAGTAGTGGAACATCTCTTTCTCTCGCCAATTAAAATTGTGTGTTCCAAGTTCATGGAGGGGAAGGGGGGGAAACAGTTTTCAAATGCAATCTATGTTTGTAGGCTTTAATCCAGTTTTATCTCTTCTCCTCTTTTCCCCATCTTGAAAGTTCCCTTCTTCCTGCAATCAAGGAAATCTCAAAAGCCACTAAGCCTGGATCTTGAAAATATAGTTATTTCTGCACGGTATGAATACTACTCTTATACATAGATGATCAGTATTGTTGCTTATAATGCCTTTGTTCTTTTAAAATGTTATCAACCGGTTTGGGCAATATTAACTTTTCCTTTAAAAAGTCTCCAGGCTGAGAATGTGGACCTTGTGTTGTTAATTACAGGAGGCCCGGTAGACTCCCATGTGGTTATATGATCCGAAGTGACCTTTGAATAAGGAATTATATAGAAAGCTCTCCACAGTTAAAAGCAGGGGGGGATGTTGCTATGAGAAGAACATGCAGTTGATTAGCCTTTCAAGCACCATTCTATAATTGGTTCATAAATTTCACTCAAATGTGAAATGAAATGGGGTCAAAATAGACGATGTTTTAAAATATGTCATCATTTTCCTATTGGCAAATATTTTTACAACCTTTCAGATAGAGTGTTTGCATCATCTTTGTATTTACTGCTTTCAATTCCATGTGCAACTAGGATCTCTCAAAAATAAAAACCCACATCAAATCCAGATCTCTGCAATAACAAGTCAGCTAATCAAAAGTGACATGGTTATATTTTCAAGTCACTGTGATAAACCACACTATCTTTTTCTCCCCTTACCTAATTTCTTGTTTTGTGAGCAAGAACAAAAAAGACGTTGTACTCACCTGAATGGTGTTCTCCTTGGGCTGCGTGGGAGTCCAAAGCTGTGGGTGATAACTTAGTCCTATTGGCCAGAGACTGAGTTCTA
>JANHFP010006326.1:27100-45768 GCA_032468135.1 Calamaria suluensis | reverse complement strand
TACTCAGTCTCTGGCCAATAGGACTTAGTTATCACCCACTGCTTTTGGACTCCCTAAGCAGACCAAGGGAGAACTACAAAATTCCACAAGATGCATAACACAGAGTAATATCAAACAGCTGTCAAACCACATTTTGGAGATCACTTCTGCCATTACTGATCCTTGTAATTAGCTGTTTTTATAGAGCAGGCTAAGACACTGCTATTGGTTGATGCACGGTATGAGAAATCTAGGTATGCAAGACAAATAGTGAGATGTTCCTTCCACCTTAGTTATGTTCTATCTTAACTTTTAGTTGAAATTAACTTCTTTCTTCATTGGCTAGAAACTTTAAAAAGGCATAAAATCAAGCCAGAAATAAACCAAGGGCTATGAATGAACAAACCAAACAGGCACATCATTATCACACATCATATTCACCTTTGTTGCAATGAGTAAGCAAACTGTTTATTGCTCTAAAACAAGCCAATGTTTCTTCAGTGGTTCCTATTGTACTAAGCCAAAAATAAAGCAAATCAGCTTAACTATATGGTATGACCCCTAAGGAATCCATATCTACCTTTCCATTTTTTTCATTAGTTGTAGATTTGAGGCCTAATAAAGCATTTTAAACTTTTAAAAATGCTTAAATTCTATTTTCTTTGAAAGTACTCAGAACACCCAGGAGATGATTTTGGCTGCCGTTCACATATTTTTGTTGACTGCCATCATCTATTCATGATCCTAGCAACAGTCATCCTCCCAGATGATTTTCCTTTTCTTCTTATTCCACAAAATACTAGCACATCAGAAGCAATGCCAGCCTTCAGAGGTGGCTTCAAAATATCAGAACATTAAACAATGTTTAAAGCCAAAGGTCAGTGAGGTTTCTATTCTCATTCCCCCAGCTGCCTGTATCAGTGTTTTTCACTCTTGACAACTTTAAGATGAGTGGAGCTCAACTCCCAAATTCCCCAGCCAGGGTGCTTGCATCTAGGTAAAGTCCTAAGTAATGAAAAAGAAAGCAACAGAGCTAGTGACAATTTTAAAAAAGCATGTGCATTATTTATGATTATGTGCCATTAAATAGGCTTCAATTCTTAGTGACTACAGATACACCTTCTCCCCAACATAGCCCTTCAAGTCTTCCAAGGTGTACCCATTGCCAATATAATCAAGTCCATCCACCTTGTTTCTTCTCTTTCCTTCTACTTTCCTCAGAATTGCAAACTTCTCAAAAGTCTCAAAATATCACCAAGGCACTGGTGGGTTTCAAAAATTTTTGCTACTGGTTTGGTGGGCGTGGCTAGGTGGGAGGGCCATGTGACTGACTGGGCGTGGCCAACTTGACATCACCCATGCCCATTCAGTCACGTGACCCCCCCAGCCACACCCATAGGAAAAAGTAAGATTTTTTTTTGGAATTTCCACCTATCTACTCTATACACCTCTCTGTCCTTTCACCATCTGCCCATTTCCCCTCCTTTAGCAGCTCTAGTCCCGCTTCCTCCACCACCATCGCTTCCAAGAGACACTGCACTAAAGAGACACTATTTGTTTGGGCTGCTTATCTTCAGCAGCAGCTGGTCTAGAGTCCGGAAGGGAAGCTGACCGGACTTGCCTGTTCCTCTTGGTCGTCCGAGACACCTCTCCTTCTTCACCATCCCTATAAGACTGTTCCGACCTGAAGAACCCCTCCTTAACAGTAGTTTGTCTGGCTGGATTTTTGCAAGGCTCATCGGAGCCCTCTATTTTCCAGCCAGTCTCGCCGTGATGCTTCCAGTTCTCCCCCCCCCCCAAAAAAAAGTACTACTGCTTTAGTGTACCCTCAGCAACCAGACAGAGCAGTGTTTCCATCCTTATGGAGGAGAATCATTATTTATAGATAGTCCTCAAGTTACAGCCACTGTTCAGTGAGTGAAATGGGCAATTTGGGTGCTTGGCAAGTAGCTCAGATTTACATTAATTGCAGTGTCTCTTGGTCACATAAATGCCATCTGTGACCATACCTGCTGGCTTTCCACAAGCACAGCCAGTGCAGAGGCCAACAAGTAAAGTTGGAAGTCATTCCCAAGGAGGCTTGTTACAGAGTAGGAGTTCCCAGGAGGGAGGGAGGCTGATATATATTCCAGTGTCCACTCATGCTTTGTAGTATCTGCCCCACAGCACCTCTCCACCCCTCAGGCACTACTACCACCCATGCTCCTTGTCTGGAATTCTCATGTAATAACCTGTGTGGTCCTGGGAATTATGACAGCAACCAGGACTTTTGTCCTGAAACCACTTTGTTTAGCAACGGGGATGCTGTTCCAAATTTCCATAACCCACGATGATCTGAATTTTTTTGAGGCAAACAAATGGACACTCAGGGATTGGACCAAGAGTATACTTGGAGGGAGGTGACCTGCATTTCTAGACATCTCTTCTTTTGCAACAGGACTGGAAAAATGAAGACTCCCTCATCGTCGAATGCCTGTTGCTGGAACAGATGATTTTTGTCATCTTCTAGGAGCTAAAATATTGTGTGCCTGTGTGTGTGTGTTTTCAAAGCTTTGGAATATTATCTTTTGGAACTCCTGGAAGGGATCAATATTCTCCTCACAAGTCCAAACTATTGATTAGGCTTCTCTTTGAGAAATGCCACAATGAAATGAAACTCATATGCACAATTAGATGAAGGCGGCTGGCATACAAGTCTTCTACAGCCTCTTAAGGGATGAATCCTTTTTAGGTTTATTTTATCTAGCCACGGGGACAATAAGATCCTGAAAGATCTATGTTTAGTCTTCCGTAAGATCAATATGTCCATGTTGAACACACACACACACACTCACACACAGGCTGCACAAGCAGAATTATGTCTCTCTTGCAGATGCAGCCAAAGCGACCATGAAGGCATAATACCTACCACTGATTAGGGAAAAAGGCCAGCCAACTGCAACCAATTAAATCAGAGATTCTGACCATGTTAGCCCAAAGGTCATCTTCTATGTCCACTGGATTGTATGCTTGGAGTGTTCTTTATTGGGGTAACAGGGGAAAAAATCTGAATATATAAAACTAACTCCAGGCTGCTTGGTAGCAGGCTGATGATGACATTGAAACAATGCTTTAAGACAGGGTTGTCAAACTCAAGGGCCAAAGGCCTGATCCAGCCGGTGGGGTGCTTAAATCCAGCCCATGTGGCAGGCCTGGAAATATTAAAGGATCGGCCCGTGGTACCTTTGTCGCTGAAATAGCCCACATGTGGCCCCCCTACAGTCAGTTTTCAGCCAACAGAGTGCTGCAGGAGGCCATGGAGGGCAAAAACAAGGTGTGGGGGACCTGCACGCAGTCCCCTGCACCCTGTTTTGACCAATAAAGTGCTGCAGAAGGCATACGTCCCATCTCCCCTCCCTGCTTCTTCCCCACACAACAGCCCACAGAGAACTACAATGCTGTTCTGGCCCTCAAAGAAATCCAGTTTGGCATCCCTGCTTTAAGACGTCCTCCCCAAATGGTTAGCAGCTATTGCAATCTTAGGTGCAATCTTTGCACCTATTGCTAGCAGGACATATAGAATAGTCGAAAGCTATTTATAGCATAAACTAAACTCACATAAACACCATCTAGTCTCTTTAATAATAGCACCAAGATGTTCTTAATGAGCCTCTAGCAAATCTTTACCTGTATAAATTCTTCATAAGGTATATTTGCTCAATTGAATGCCTCTACCAGAAGTATCCATCATAGGGCACAGAAGCCATAAGTAATGAGGTAGGTGGACAGTAATAATACACCCAACTTTTTCAAGGCTTGCATTAAAGACTCTAAAGAACAAAGCCAAAGGTGCCACATGTATTTCAGACAAAAGACAAAAGTAATGATTAGTTGGCTACCTGTCATTTTTCCCCCACCACCATTCCTATTACTTAACCTAAAGCAGACTTTTAAAAGGGACCTTTAATGATAATTAAACACACCGTTACCCTTTAATTAAAATGCAGGCTGCAAATGAATGCATTGCATTAGCCAAAAATAGCAATACAGCTGGGTCACCTTTGGCAGATTCTTACCCACCACCCTACACAACCTTTTTGAGGCTATTTCCTTTTGAAAGCACCACCTTCATTTAACTACCAAGTATGAAAGAAAAACTAAAGCTTTGCTTCTGGAAAAAGGGGGGTGGCGGGAAGGGGGAGAGAAAGGAGGAGGAAGAATATAGCTTCCATGTGTAACAAGCTAAACTACTTCATGCCATAAAATATCAAAGCATTTTTAGGCTAAGCTTTTCATCAGCAATGTTTAACCATCAGGCTGAATCTCCAAGCATAAAAATGATCCTGCATATTTTATATGAATACATTTGTTTATACCATAGCTGGGGGACACACACTCTCAGTCCTAGGAAGCAGGCAATGGTAAACCAATACAGAAAAACTTTGCCAAGAAAACTGGAGGAACTAGTCAGCTAGTTGCCAGAAGTCAAAATTGCTTCAAAGCGCATACGCGCACGCACGCACAAAAAAGCTAATGAGGATCAAATCATTTGAATCTCACTGTTCCATTGGTCAAATATATAAAAAAGAAACTATAAATAAAAAACCCACTCAATTTAAGAAAATAACAGAAGGAAGCCAAAATTGTTCGTCAAAAAGACATAATTTAAATTATTTCACTGTACCAGTAAAACTTTCAAATTTACAGGGAAGCCCTTCACTTATCACAATTTGAATTTCTGAGGTATGAAGGCCTTGTTTTTAATAGGAAAACCATCTTTGGGAGGCTGTAAGTCTGAGTCAACAAAATTATTCCGATTTGTCTGTTCACACATTTAGAATTCCAAAAAGGGGAGGGGGGAAATAACCAAGACAGAAAAAGATGACTGGCAGGGAACTTTAAATCAAACCAAACCCAGGAAAAAAGTGGTCCCTGATACAATCAAACAATCATCCAAAAACTGTTTTTGGGGCCGACTATTTTGCAGGTCAGGTGTCTACTCATCGCTTTACCTCACCAGATGAGGGAAGAGTGAACATATATGGAAATAAAGATCATGTGCTCAGTCTCAAGAAGAAATGAGCAACACCTATTCCTGGATTCTCTCATCCAGCTCAACTAGAAATGTTTTTCAGGTAGGACCAACGCCCATTCTCCATCAAACACTGGGCTTGGACTCTGAAATGCACTTCTGTTTAGCTCTCTTTCAAGCCTCCACCATTGGCTCTGAAAAGAGCAAATGACCTGAATTGCCAGGATACTGGGTTGATTATGAAACTGGATCAGATTCCAAATTTGTTATGGCCTTGGCCTTATGAAGCAAGGACTTGAATAAATCCAGCTTAAAAAGGCCTGTGAAAGGCGATGGATCCGGATTCAGTCCTTCATCTTCTGAAAATGCCATAAATTCCTCCTTCTCAGCCGACGAGTCCCCACTCCCCATGGAGGGAGCTATAGAAGTAAGATCCCGAGGATCCAGCCAATCCTCCTGATTGGCTGTGTATGTTGATGTTGGTAAGAGGAAACCCCTTGAGAAGGTAGATTCCTCTGCTGCAAGCCTGCAGTTATTCCCTGCGTAATAGCTTGAGAAATAATCACTTTTAAATGTTCAGGCAATTCTGAACCAGCTTCCTCCACTCGGTGGATCCCCGTAGCTGTAGGAGTAAACGTAGCCTCAGGTCTAGCTCTGGGAGGAGGGAGAGGCTCCTCTGATCCTGCTACAGGCAAGTCAGGATTTGCAAGAGAAAAAGATTCAAAACCTCTCCTAAGGTTGGATAGCACGACTTTCTGGTGCCATCTGGTGACCATTCGTGGTAGGAGGCGGCTGCAAAGGGTCTGGATCATTAGCAGGACCCAATGGTCTTTCTTTCTGAGGGCAGGAAACCTCTGCCCCTCCCATGGGGGAACCTCCTTGATCTAGGCTTTTCCAAGCCTTTTGGATCTTAGCCAGCTCCTTTTCTAGTGCCTTTTGGCGCCATTTTGCATCCTTGTCAGCCATCTTGGAGCCCCTGCTGCCCTTGGAGGCAGTTGCTTGACTCCTAGTTGTTGCTCCCCTGGCTGCCGCTCTCTGTCCTGATGCACCCAGCCTCTGTACCGGGGAAGTCCCAGGGCAATCTTTATTGCTGTAGGCTTCTGGCTAGCGGAAGACACCATTTCCCATTCCTGTTTTAGGCAGGCGGACCCACAATGGGTTGCTGCTGTTGCGGCTCAAATCCATGCGCTCCCGCTGCTTCAGAGTGCACCCAGATGCAACTGGGCAGTGACTGAGTCCCCCTTCCACCCTCCTGGCGGGAATGCCTGGGCCTTCACTCGCCAAAGAGCCGGATATTAATGGGTAAGCCCTTACCGCTAACCACAGCTGGCAGGGACCTTGGCTGATTGAAGCCGGAGGAGGCAGCTAATTGGCAGACCAAATAGCTGCCTAATCACTGAAGCAATCCACAAGTAAATTCAAAAAATTATTCTCCCCTTCAAGCTCACGATTGGGAGAATCCACACAAAGGCGAAACTCTCTTTCAACATGTCTCTTCTGTGCTGAAGACTGAGCTGAACTGGGGAGTCACCAGACGAAGGAGGAGCGACCATAGATGGAAATAAAGATCACATGCTCAGTCTCCAGGCAGAAGAAAAAATGAGCAACACCCATTCCTGGATTCTCAAAATCCAGCTCTAGGGAGAAAGATGAATTCTTCCCAAACAACCTATAGCATGGCTAGAGGAAGAGAGGTATATGTGCTCTTGATGATAAGAGTTTTGAAGGACATAAATTCTGGCTAATGCTTGCCTAATACTTCTAAAAAGAAAACAGGGTAACCAAGGAAAAAGGTTGTGATTTCTCAACAAAAAAACAGAAATAAGACACCATTATTAGGCAGGGAAAAGTACCTGTTACTTGAGGTTGTTAACTGAATTTTGTATATTGCACAATTTGCCACCACTTCTTCCCAGTCCTTTGGATATATCTGCTTTGTCATATGAATGACATATAGGAATGCAGAGCCATCTAATCAGGTTTCTATGTAAGATACGGAACAGTTAATCGAGATGACAGTCAAATAAATAATATTGTGACAAAACTCTTATTTAAAAGCATCTATGCGATAGTTACTTAAGCCACAAGGCTGCACAAACATTTTTAGGTTCTGAAGAAATTGAGCAATTCTTGATGATGGCTTGCAAGCCGCAAGAGGGAAAGGCTAACAGACTTGGTATTTATAACGCCTTACAGTTCAAATGTATTTTGTGTCTGGAGAAATACCACAGTTTCATAATTGGACCAATGGTGCCCTATCACTCTTTAAGGGTTTGAGTAGTATCATATTTATTATAAAGGAAGATCACTCTGCATTTAAGATGACTCTGCTACAATACAATATTAGGACAGGAAAAATGCATGCATCTCTTTCCAATTTTTATATTTTTAGCAAATCTAAGACTGGTCTCCTGAATTTTAAGATTTATTTTTCTGGAAACAGAATTGTGTTGTATTTTCTTTCCTCACCTGCTGATTTACTTCACTCCCTGAACCCAGTTCTAAACCATGCCTCACCACACTCCCTTTTGGGAGGGGGGATTTTTCCTAGAAGAAAAGAGGAAATATTTGTGCTTAGGTATATTTGTGTAACTTGTGTCTACTTGAATATTCCTCTGTGAAAATGAGAAAGCTGGTATATGCAAAGGGTGAATAAATAAACTTTAATCACTAGAATATGTCATTTTACAAGCAAATAGTTTTAATTGGTTTTAAATCCAATTGAATTACTTTTTTTCCTGGCCCTGCCCGTTTTGGAAATGTGGTTTCTGGTATACATGCACTCATACACAAATGCACACAAGAGTATTATGCATGCACACTGGGAAGGAGAAATCTTCATGATTTATTTAGGCTTAGCAGTGAAAAAACTGGGCATGGCACAGGATTTTTATGCTATGTGGTTTTTTTTGCCTATTCTTTCTTCATCTGGGGAACAGGAAAGAGGCATCAACTTCAAGACTGTCTTCCTTTGAAATAAATACTAGTGGGATAGTGGTGTCTTATTGTTTAAATCTGCACGCATGTGCATTAGTACAAGTCTAATATCCCTCTATCCATCACTGTCTTCTCCTGCTAAATGGATGCTAGTCTCACTAACAATCCCCAGAAACACATCTGTGTTTTCATCTGACTAAGCATTCCCAGACTTTTTGAATTGAGAATTATTAAAATAAAGAGAAGGAACTAGAAGATTGGAACAAGAATGATTTTTTCCAGCTTGGACCAAATTAAACTTACATGCAAACAAATTTAGAGAACATCTTCATTAGAAAATTTTAATGTGATAATGTAATTGCCAAAGGGTCTGCGGGCCCCAAAATGGGATGGAACCCATCAAATGGTTTATTTGTGGCACAGTGACTAGAATGCAGTATTGTAGGCTAATTCTGCCAACTGACAGTTCAATTCTCACCAGCTTAAGGTTGACTCAGCCTTCTGTCCTTCCTGAGGTGGGTAAAATGAGAACCCAGATTGCTGAGGGCAATATGCTGATTCTGTAAACCGCTTAGAGAGGGCTGTACACTACTGTGAAGCACTATGTAAGTCTAAGTGATATTGCCACTTAATTGTTGGGGTGTGTGTGTGTATGTTACTGCTTTTTTATTGTTTGTGTCGTGGTCCACCAGCAGCCTGCAGAGCAGACAACAGAGTCGGATAGTGAGGAGGAGTCTGGAGAGGAACATGGGCCAGTCCTGGACTCTGGGGAAGGCCAGGATGAGGGCTCTGTGTTGGAGGCAGAGGTGGGGCCATGGCCGTCTGGGTGTGATGTGCAGACTCTGGAGCCACCAGTGGCAGACAACAGGGAGGCAGAGGAACAGGAGGAGCCTGTTCCTGGTTTATGAGTGCGAAAAGCTGCCAGAAGGCGAGAGCAGCTAAAGCAAAAAGGACAACTTGGGAGTTAGGCCAGGAGATGATTGGCCCCTCCCATAAAGGCTTAAAAGAGCAGCAACTGCTCTTGGGATTTTTGTAAGAAAGCAACGTTGTTACATTTGTTTCTTGTCAGAGTTTCTTGTTCCTGAAATTAGTGCTGCCACTCTCATGTACCAATAGAAAAATATCACATGCTAATTATCATCCCTTTTTGGAAAATTAACAGAATCTGAAAACTTTTTATGGTTCATCTTTCTCTTTAATTTCTAAAAACCCAATTCTGGGTATCTAAAGTTACAGTATCAGACTAGGAATATTTATAATAACTACTTTACTCAGCAAACAGTTTGCTCTTCTGCAAGTTTATGAGTTCAGCAAGCAATTATGTTCATTACACACATTCGTAATATTAAATTTTTTGTATACCAATAGCTCCTGATTTCAGCTATTTGACTGCCCACTGTCATTGTTCCTACCAATTCAACAATGCTGAACAAGCTGTCAGTCTCTCTTATGCTACGTCCATGACAAGGAAAACGTACAAGGCGAAAAACTGCTAAGTAAGGCAAGGTGAATTAAAAAACGAACAGAAAAGTAGTCACACTTGCAACTGACATAAATTAATCTTCTCACTTAAATTCTCCAAGACTTTTGAGGTGGCGTTACTTTTGATTGCAGAACAAAGGACTTTAACAAATTCTGAGGACTAGAAAGTATGTTTTTACAAAGTGGGGTTACACACCATAAAAATTCAAAAAGCTGGCTTTCATAACATTTGCTGCCAAGATAAATCATTCTCACTTTGTTAATGCACTGTCATTTATTTCCGCAACACACACTTATAATGTATTAAAAAAATCATCTAGTGATTATGCAGCAACAAGCCTATTTGAATATACATGAACATACACAGATGTACTGAGTTCTGCATTTCATCAATTCAAAATCAAGATTCAGCAGGCTATGAATAATTAACTACTTTATATAAGTTCACACACAAAGTTTCAAATATACTTCCCTAGATGCGTAGATTAAGCATAAATCAGAGGCCTGCATTAACATTACAATCTAAAAATTATTTAGATGTTACAAGTTAATATTTTCAATGAAATGGATGTGAAAGCACAATTCTGCATTGGCTAATGCCACAATAACTTCTAAAAATTTACTGGATCAACACACATTTACTTGAGAAGCCGTAGTATAGGCAGTCCTCAATTTATGACCACAATTGAGCCCAAAATTTCTTTTTTATATAAAGTTTTTTATTGTTTCCAATATAAACATACATGTTTTGTAGACAGTACATTGATTGGGTCAGGTCTTTTTTATACAACGTTAACAATAATAATATGTAATCTGATTACTTTGCTGTTTGGGAGAGATGGTATGTTTGGACCAATTTATAAATACATAACAGGGAAAATAAGAAACGAACATAGAGTTTAAATAAGACATACCCTATAATAAGAGTTGAATAAAGACCGATCCATTGTACAGAAAATGAAATAAAGGGTTTAACATCTGAAAGCCATTTTAGTTTAGTTTAGTTTAGTTTAAGGAAGTTAGCGATGAATTTTGCCTTCCGAAGATCCCATCAGATAAAAAGGTTGAAATTGCTAAACTTGGCTTTTTTTGTGGAGACTCAGCACTAAGGTCTTAACGAGTTAAGACTGAGCAGAAAAAGCAGGGACTATCCAGAAGGGGAGGAACTAAAAATGTGCATGCCCGGTCCTGATTGGTTCAGCAGAATAGAACCTGTTAACGATGATTAACATCGCAGCCTGCTGAGGAAAAAAAAGAAATTTCCTACTTGGTTCAAGTATCACAATCTTTATCTGAAAACTTAAAGAATATCGTAGGAACTTTATGAACTATGGTCTAACAAATTTTATTTTACTAAAAAAAGCTTTTGTGATTCGTTGAAATAAATTTAGTTCGTATTTAAGATGGCAACAGATTTTGTTTGTTTGCAAAAAAGAATAAACACGGCTACTTCTCTAGAATCCTATAAACGAAAATGAATATTGTGCCAACCACTTTTTCACTTCTGATTCCAGTGATGGATCTTTAATGCTTTTCTATGATGGGATACACATTCCACAGCTGTCCACTTCAGAGGGTTGTCTCCACAAGTTGCACTTCTTAGCAGAAGAATCTAATGCATGGTAGCATCTTTTCCAAACAGTCTTCCTGATTTTTTGTCATCATAAACTAACTCAGCATTCTCTTCCTTGTTTGCAGATGACACCCAATTAATAGCAGGAAGTTACTAGGTTCTTAGGGAGTTGGAGTTCAATCATTATAACAATTCATGATTTGGAATGATATCTGTATTTTATTTGGCATAATATCCCACTGGAACTACAATTATTTGAAAATAACTGCACTTTAGAGCATTTAGTTCCAAGAGAACCACATAAACTAATCATATGAATTAATGTTAAGAACAAATCAACAAAAATTGTTATCAAATCAAGGGGAAAACTACAAGTTAAGCCACCATTTAGAAACTGGAAGGAGGAGGAAATTACCAGCTTAAGACAAAATTAGCAATGTCAGTACACACTACCCACGAACATCATCTCCAGTTATCTTTTATCCAAAAGTATTACAAAGTTAACCTTCAGTTTGATCAAGAAGATAGACAAAATAAAGAGATACATGCTAAAGGTTAATCATTATTTAGAACACTGATATGGCCACCCAACTCAAACACTATGACTTATTAGAGAAACTGGCATTTAATAAGATCTGATATAATCTTCTGTGATCTATTCCAGGGGTGAAATTCAGCCAGTTCTATCCGGCTTGGACAAACTGGTAGCGGCGGTTGTGGAAGGCTCCGCCTATCTGCTTGGAAGTCATGATGTTGCTTTTTGGGTGGCATCTTAAGCCTCTGTGCATGTGCAGAAGGCTTTCTGCATGTGTGGACGATGGCACCTGCACACATTTGCAAACTGGTAAGGAAGGTAAGTGAATTTCACCCCAACCAATTCATTATTGCAACAATTCTTTCCACCTAAATGTTTCTTGACTACCATACTATTTAGGATTGTTAACCGATTTCTCTCAACATCATAGTGTTTTAGGCAGGAATGTTACAGCACAGTTGACTGACTCTGGATTACTTGGTCTAATGGCACACCAGACACAGAAAGCTATCTTACGCAGAGGATTTAGTAGGCCTCAAATTACATAACTGAGGAGAAATAGCGGGAGAAACTTTCTAAAAAGCAAGTACAACCAGATATGAGCAGGAGAAGCTCATTTATTACAGATCACAATAAGCAAGAAAAATGCAGCTGATATCATGTGAATAAAAATGTAAATAGTGTACAGATAGTCCTCAACTTATGACAATTGATCCCAACATTTATGTTGTTAAGTGAGATATCTGTTAAGTGAGTTTTGCCCCATTTCATGATCTTTCTTGTCACATTGTACTAAAGTTTTCAAAAACTGGCTTTTGCCTGCATAACAATAAAGCTCTGCAGAGCTTGTGGGTAGCCTGTCCTCATCTGGCAGGATTTTTGTGGCAGTTCAGTTTTCAAATCTAGGGTTTCAGTAACACAGAATTCTGCCTAAGGTCCTTAAAAGGGAAAGGTGGCTTGATGGCTTCAAAGAACTCCTTTACAAGTGATTGTTCAGAAAAAAATTCTTTGGGGGGGGGCTGGACCAGACAAACATACCAAGGGGCAGATTACACTTTACAACACAACCAGAAACAATCTTGACAATTTGACTGTTTACAGATCCATAGTATCTACATAGCAACCCAGGCAAAAGTAGCTGAGATGAAAGGGACAAAACTGAACAATCAGCTGCCAGGCACCAATCTGTTGCTTTCCCCCCTCCCCTTCTTAAAGCCTTTAGACTGCAGGGAAAGATAAAACTGTTATTTCTCATTAGTGCAGAAGAGTGGGAAGGAGGGGATTTTCTGTGGTTCCAGTACCTTCCCCCCACACATACACCCTGCAGGCAACCATTAAGTTTTTGATGTATGTATGTCCTTAGGGGTTGTTTCAAATCTCTATGTCTATTTCAGCTATCAGAGTGATGTGTCATCATGGTTACAGCTGCTGGACAAAAGTGCCTGGCTGCAAATTTACCAACATGCTAACCTTTCATCCATACTGCTAGCAAAAGCTTTAAATGCAAAAGACGATATGTTTTGTGACTTCAAATTTACCATTTTGCAGAAACTATCCAGGGGTTATTCATGTGATTGTTTGCAAACAGTCTAGATCCTAGAGCTGCTCCCTGCATTCAAAGGCTCAAAGTAGGAATAGAGAGAACTACAACAATTTTATAAAGAGAAAGAAATTCAATTTTGAATTGAAAAGAGTGTGCATTACTTCAAAGCAGAAATTCCCCATTGTACCCCACACATACGACTGAATTCCCCTTTTTTTGGTATTAGCATGTTTTTCAAAGAATTTTTTGACGTACAAGAACCCAAAATTTAACTAGCTACATTCAGCTCTTGCCAGCTTTACAACCTCAGCTCATTTTCTATCATTTGCCACAAATAAACAATGACAAACCCAAGACAGGAATCCTTTCATCACAGCATGCTATCTTGCTAGTTACCAACAGAAGAGATTAGCATACTTCATTAAGTAGGTTAGTGGGATTTTTTTCAGTGAGATTAATGCAAGTGAAATACTCAAGTAAAGAACTTAATGCAGACACATAATTGCTTATATTTTCAACTTCTAGCACCTAGCAAAACTATACCTTTGGGAAAATGTTACCACATGAAGAAAAGTAGCGGCCTTAATGGAACTCCTTGGCTCTTAATTATATTTGACTCCACAGATTTAAAGATGTCTCTTCCCATTTCAGTTCTGTGGTTCTATTAAAACTGTTTCAGTATTTAGAAAATACTATGAAAGGAGAAAGCATGCTTCATAGAAAAATAGGTTTTGCAACTAAAAAAAGCTAAGTTGCATTTGTTAGTAAGAAACAATTGAAGACAACTGCAGAAAAGCACAAGAACAAAATGCACAGTAAATTAAGATAAAAACTGAAAGTTATTTTTAAGGTGAGCTCATTGTTTGTCTTTGTCCACATACAATTATGATATATAGTTCACTTGTCTTCTATAACGTGCTCTGTTGTTCAGTAGGCCACTCTTACTTTTAGTTCTACCTGATTGCTAAAATTACTGGTTTACTATTTTTAAACCAAATAGTAAATTCATAAATGTCTTCCAGTTGTAGGCCTTCATAAATATGATCAAGTATCATAGCTATCAATACCTTTCCACCACTGAAAGTAATGCATGGTTCCAGATTAAGGGGCTCTGATCTGCTCTTTGATTTAAGTACTGTTTCCCCACATCATGCTTCCCCTTTATTACAAATCACAATAGCTGAAAATATGATCCAGGCCTTTTGTTATCACAATAATAGGCAGCAGAAGACACACTGAAAAAAGTCTGCAGACTTAGTTGTACAGCACATACTTGACTAAGGTTCCATGATTCAATTCCATGATGATAAGGCTAAGGTTCCATGATTCAATTCTTGGCATCTTTTTTAAAAAAAATATATAATTTTTATTGAGTTTTTGACATCTTTAAGGTAAGACTTGGAAAGACCCAATTTGGAATCAGTTGGTGTCAAGACAGACGGACCAAAGCCCTGAAAGAACTTCTGATGATTTTTAGCAATGCTCTGCCTCCTTTAACGACTAGAATCTAGCATCTCAAAGACTGAACTGTGCTCTTCATGTCCTTCAGGACATTTGCAGTAATTGTACCAAACCTACTTGAGAAATATTTTTAACCAAACATTTAAATAGGCAGATAGGTATATTAGTATCCTCCCCAAGATGTTAAGTGCCACAACTATCCTTATTCCCAATGTTCTGGTCTTTTAATTCCTATGTTACACAGCTTTAGTATTTGAGTTATGACTAAAGGCAGCTTTGCCAGCCACCATCCTGCTTACCTTTCACTTCATCTATCCACAAAACACACACCTAGTATCTGCAGACACACCTTCATATATGTATGTATAAAACAGGGTGTGTTGAAATCCAGGTGTTAAGTGGTTTTTCTTTCCCCCTCCTTTTGTGACTAAACTCATTTTATGCACACAAAAAAGGGGGCAGGAGAGTTTTTCAAGCACTCAACTCAGGACACTCTTAAAGGCATCACTGACAATAAACAAACAAACAAATTTCTCATTACTTCTTACTCTCTTGTATTCCCTTCATTTCTAAACTATCCACTCTGCCTATGGAGAAGGGGTATCATTCTGGTAAAGGAAAGATTGCCTATAGAAATTGCTTGTTTTTTTTCTTTTCCTCATGAAGAGATTGCTTAAGCAATCAAAGTTCTAGGCATTATTTCCTGGGCATGATCCAATGTTTTCATCCTTACCCTCCAAACAGCAGAGAGATTGGTGTGGAGGGGAATACAAAAGAATAAACAGGCACACAATGGAGAATATACAGTCTGGGGTACACAATCCAAAGGACAGGGGAGTGTAGAAAAAGCATAGTCAGTCATAGTAACGTGATTCCCACTTAACAACTGCTTCACTTAACAACAGAGCTGCTGTTCCCAATTGTGGTAGCCAGATGAGGATTATCTGTAATCCTTTCACAAGATAAAAAAAAATGGGGCTGGCTAACTTGAATTTGCTGATGAATTTGCTAGTTGGATTCATACCGCACACTAAGCCCAGACAAGATTTGTATTGTGATTTCCTGCAATGTCTGAATCAGGTCAATCTTCAGCTCATGTTGAACACAGTTCTTATGCTTAATCCATTCCATGTGTGTTTTCAACAGCACCTTAATATCCCTGCTATTAAGGATTTCAGAAAACAGAAGCTAAAGTTGCCCCCCTTCCCTAAACCGGTCAGCATTTTTAATTACAACTACCAGCTGCTCTAGAACAAATATTCTTCTAGTCTACTAATTTTAATACACAAATGTTACCAGATGTCCTGCCTGGCTGTGCAGACAAATAAAATCTATGCCTTAATTATACTACTCGTCTGAGGAACTGTCCCAAAGGCCGCTGATTCAAATGAAACTTTGAAATAGTTCCCATCTGCCTGTTATACTTCAAATATAAAATCCTGCCTTTTAAGTTAAGTTAGCAGCAAAAGACTAACCAATCAAAAAAGAAAATATTGTTCATTTCACATATTTGCAATATTTAACTTTATTTCTGTGTGCCGCCTTTGCAGACAAGCGAAAACGTATTTGGATTTTTTTTTAAAAAAATTACCTTTGAAAACACTGAATATTTGGGGTTAAAAACAGCTATTTTTATTTTTTTAATCAGGAACAAAATAATGGGGAACAGGAGAATTAACTATACCTTTAAATATATTAAACTATATTTTTAAAGCCAAAATTGCTTGGACAGTATAATACTATACCACTAAATTGCCTGAGGTTGTCCTTGGATCGATCTAATATAGGTAAAGCTCTGGAGGCCAATCTTCCCCCCTAAGCTAAGGAACAAGTATTAATCCTGAGAGAAAATCACAGTCAGCTGCATTTGTCCCCACCCACTTATCCAAAAGAAGATGCCCCCAAGCTAATTCCAAAATGAATTGCTCAATTCTCACTGGTGGGGCAGAAATCCTATCTAAGCTGTCATGTAGGTCAGAGCTATGTGAAAAACATGATTTTTTTGGTTGAACCCCGTTTCCTGGTTAAAAATTCCTTCCAAAATCTGGCTGAGCTGTGCACATCACAACTGCTTTCAGAGTATTAATATCACAACAAATTAATTTTACATGTTTGCAAACATGTGGAAAACATAAAAGGACTGCAGCCACAGAAGCAAACTGCACTCTTGAGCAACAGATACTTGGGAAATGATCATTATTATGACTTTAGGTGTTTACTAGGGTTTCTGCCTATTAAATACCTCAATCTGCATTATAGTATAGAACAGGCTTGCCCTGTGGTTCCAGAAGCATTTACCTCTCTTACTTTAAAAACCCATTTAAAATAGTTTAGAGCAGGGGTGAAATGCTACCGGTTCAGGCCAGTTTACCTGAACCAGTAATAAAAAACGTAAAAAAAAAAAAGTTCCAATGAACGCATCACTCTGTTGATTGTCAGCACTTTTTAAAAAAACTTTTAAAGCATTTTTTACTATTGGTTTGGGCAAAAAGGTAGTAAAAAAGGCTTTAAAAAAGTAATTAAAAAAAGCTTTCGATGATCGCGCAGCACAGCCATGATCATCGAAACCTTTTTCTTTTACTTTTTAAAAGCATTTTTGCTACCTATTCACCAGAACTGATAGTAAAAAATGCTTTAAAAAGGTTATTAAAGCACACATGCGTGGCCAGAGAACTGGTAGCAAACTGGTTTAGATTTCACCACTGTTTTAGAGCAAAGCCTTTATATATTAGATGTCATTTCCTATTTTTAAAAACATTTTTTTAAAACACACAAACCTCCATCTTGACTTGTACTGTCCTTAAACATGAACCAGTTTTCCTTTATAAAGGTTAAGAATGTCAGGCAATGACTTTTTAAAAAAAATAATGGAAAAATCATGGATGTAACCCTACTGAGGAATAGCCCAGGTCTGGCCTTGAGCTCTAATCTTCTCTCTCAGAGGACATCTGGAGAAAATTCATTTGAGCCTCCTGTTTAGATCTTTCACAGGAAATCTTTCCTCTAAGTACTTGTGGTCAGTGAAACTAGCCTTTTCTGTTGCTTTGTCCAATCAAGGACAATCAAGGATTTATGATATCCTGATCTAGCTAACAAATCTAGGAATTAAACCAAACATCTTAACAAATGTTGAAAGAATCTTGAAAGAATCATAAAGACCTTGAAAGAATCATAAAGACCCAGTTGGTTTATGAGGGAATTGTCCTTTAGGGAAGCAAAATCTGATTTTCATCTAATTAGGCACAGGACTGATTCATTAACTATTCCAGAAGCACATTCTTTCCTTTTTTTTCTCCTACTTTATCAACTACAGTGGACATTTAGGATCTATAGTATCCTTTGGCTATGTTGGCCTGAAATTCTAGTGTTATAATGACAAAACATGAGAATATCCACACAGGAAAAGCAAGGCTGAGCTATGCTACCAATTTAAATTGGTTTCAAAACCACATTCATTATCACAGTTTCTTCTTAGGTAACCTTAATGTTTCTAAGGAAATCTATTACAATTTACGGATTTATAACTCTCAGAACTACCATCTTATTTGGGGACAAAGAGGGGGGGCAACCCCACAAGATTTTAGAAACCCTACAGCAGTGACAGGAATTTTTAATGATTTTCAAAGAAAAAATAACTGATAAAATCAATTAATATACAGCTAAAGACTAAAGGAAATTCTTATCTCACTGCAAGTGCAATGTAACCACCATTTTAAGTATCTTCTGAGGTAATTGTCTACCTGCTGACAGCCATAAAAATAGTTTATGGCAAATGGGAATCCTAAACTCCTCACAAAATGGAAGCTACTCAAGTGGTCACATTCCAGTTCCAAGCTTGTTCTCTCTCCCACTTCAAGACACTCTATTTTAAAATTCACACTGTAACATTAACACTATAAAATGATGCCTATAGCATGTACACTGCATGCTGGAATGAATTCCCTCATCGTAGCCTCATTGCATGTAGGTTGGATAAAACAAATACTGACAGCTTTTTTCCATTTGTAAAGGCCCTATAGCAGCTGCAGCAATCCCACCATAGAGCAATGAATTAAGCCTGAAATCCAGCTGGAACAGAAGCCTTTTTTTCTTTACAATATGGCAAGACTATCATTGTTAAACTAGGCATTGTTGTAAAACATTGTGG
>JANHFP010006326.1:13426-25189 GCA_032468135.1 Calamaria suluensis | reverse complement strand
TCATTAAGCTCTGTGTAAGATAATGAACAAAAAGACAATCGTTCTTTATTATTGCTTTAAACAGGTTCCACAAGAATAAATAAATAATCTTGGTTTAAAGCTGTTTTCCTATCCCACAAAGTTCAGCTAACATTACTCATGTAATGTCCTATTAAGATACCTGATCATACAAAAGGAAAAGCAACTCTGTGCTGGAATTTAATCAGGCAACATTTGGTCTTTCATTTGCTATGTTTGCTATGAGAGTATACCAAAACCTAGTTTCTTTTTTGCCCACCACTTTAGTCATAAAACATCCTAGCCAAAAAGATTTTGTCCAAGGTCAGATAAATTCATACACACTGAAAGTCACTAGCAGGCAAAAAAGGAAAAAGCCCAACATTTAGTATAATCAGTTGAAACAATAGTTCCTTCTTGCATCATTCCTAAGTACATTCTACTAATTTCCACAAGACTTACTTTAAGACTAGGGCTGTTAGGTCTGAACTATAAAATTACCGATGACCACTAAAGAGGCAGGGAAGGAGCTGAATCTTCTGGATTTCTTTGATACCATTTAAGCAGGGGTAAAATTCAGCAGGTTCTGACAGGATCTGGAAAACCAGTGGTGGAAATTTTTAGTAGTTCAGAGAACCAGTAGCAAAAATTTTCAGTAGTTTGGAAAACTGGCAAATACCACTTCTCGCTGGCCCCAGAGTAGGGTAGGAATGGAGATTTTGCAGTATCCTTCCCCTGCCATACCCACCAATCCACACCCACAGAACCAGTAGGAAAAAAAATATTTCGCTACTGCATTTAAGATTCATCTGGATTTTTGCAGCACCGCTCTGGAAACCTTATTCACAACACAGACTATGATTTACTGCTGTCACCTTAGGGCTACACCGTAAATCAGAGCTCATCAAACTTGGCAGTTTTAACACTTGGGAACTTCAACTTCCAGAATACTCCAGCCAGCATAGCTGGCTGGATAATTCTGGGCGTTGAAGTCCACAAGTCTTAAAGCGTCCAAGTTTGGGGACCCCTGCTGTAAATAATTAAATAAGAACTTTGTCTGTATTTGTGTTTGCATGATTCCCAGTACTAACATAGCTAAAATATTTGTAAAAACAAACTGAGGTAGCCCCTTTCCGCTGGAAAGAGTGGGGCAGGCAGAAATGGGTCCTGAGTGATAATGGGAGTTAAATCATCATTTAGGTTTTGCACAAATCATGAACTATAAGCTATAATTAATCTTAAGGACAATTTTTAATTCTGTTTTCCTGATATTTCACATATCCATTGTGAAACTGGATGACAGTGTAAACCACAAATATTAAGGAGCCATACATACCAAAAGGTAAAATGTTGCTACACGCAGGGTAATTAACTTGATTTTTTAGCCTTTGAGTGTTGTGAGAACACAGCCTCTGGATCACAAAAACTATTTTAATGCACTTAGGTTTTGGTTTGGTGGCATACCATTATGATTTATAAAGCATAGATTAAACCAATGTGTGGACCCAAACTATAGTTTATGAAATAAACCATGTTTATAACAAATCATTAATTTCCGAAGAGAAAAATAATCTTCAGACAACTATGAACATAAATTATGAGAAATAATCTTCAGACAACAAATACAATATGTATTCCTCTCCTAATTAAGAATTCAGATCATTTATTGTAATTATTAGCCAAACAAAAATATATACTTAACAAGTCATGGATCTGTTAAACCATCTTCAAAACAATCAGAATGGATCACTTATCTGAGTCACATTTTCTAGCAAAACATAGCATCAAATTTCCTGATACAAATATCAGCATCCTATTTCTTTTTCATCAACCATAGTTCAACGAAGTTAATTGTCTTGGCACAAGCCCCAGGGTTGTTTGCTATTCTTCTTAGCACAAAACCTATACTTCCAGAGCCAAACTCAATAAATGATGTAGCTCAGAACCAAATACATAAAAATCTTTATTATAACTGTCAAACTCTTAATAGATTTCACTTCCAAACTGTCCAACTCTTCCACAAATGTATAATCCTACAAAATAGCAATTCTTAGGCAAAACACATGCACTTAAGTGTATTTAAACCCCTCATTAAATGTACAATTATATAGAATGCAGCAGATTTTAGTCAATTTTTATTTTTATAACAAACAGGAATTGTTAGTAAATGCCTACCATTCTCAAGGCTCCAGACATAAAACTAAGTTCATGTTTGAACCTCTGATTACTTAAAAAAACAGAATGGGAAACACTCTTTGTAAATTAGAAGATGTAAGCTAAGTTTAGTTTTAATCAGATGTTTAGATGTTTAAATTTCAGTAAAAACAGTAGGATTTACTTCCAAATAAGCATGCTTAAATATGAACTGTACATCTTTAAATACATTTTAAATGCCTACATTGTGTTGGAATGCCTGCAAGGTTTATTGAACTTCTACTTTATTTATAGTCAACCTTCAGTGTCGTATCACAGCCTATCCAGTCCTACTATCTGTTTTTCATAGACATATGTTAACATACAAGACGCACATAATAAGAACTAAAGCAGTAATAAGCAGAGGAAAATCATAATAGAAATGTATAGAAAAATCAAGTTTGGGGATATTTAAATCTCATAAATCTAATATATAAGATCTAAATTGCTTTGTAAGAAAGAAATGTTTTCATTTAATATTCAGAAGATCCTGGCTTAAAATCCAGTACATTAGGGAAACATAGGGGTGTCAAACTTGCATCATCACATTGTCGTCACGTGACATATCACAACTTTTTCTCGCTTCGCTAAACTGGGTGTGACCCATGCGAGTTTGACAGCCCTGCTCTAGGTATATCAGACCCTGAAATCAATTCCAACACAAGGCTAAAACTCCTTTTGTTGATATTGACTACAATAACAGAACCTTGCTACTGAAAGTACCTCCCCCTCCCTCTTATGGCTCAATGGAATAGGGAGATATCTTCATGAGTTCCTTATTTGGCTGATCTGGACTTCAGTCCCTTTTGCCCAAGCAAAAACATATGCATTTCCTCATCAAAGTCATCTTCTGTACTCTCCACATCATGTCAGGACATATAAAGAACCATTATGTTTGCTTTTGCCTGAAGATAAGAGCAGCTTTCTTTCCCCATTATGCAACACTAATAAACCAGGATGCAATGATCACTATCTATAGCAAATAAATTTGTGATGTGACTTTAGTCAGCCTAGCCAACCTCACAGGATTAATGTTGTGGGAAAGGCAGCAAAAATGCTTTATGCAGCATGTGGATCTCATAAAAATGCTTTATGCAGCATGGAAAACAGGCTAGGAATATAACAAGTCAATAAATGAAAGAAACTAAATCCATGATATAAAACAAAATATACATAGACTAGCTTTTAAATCTTAGGTATATAAAATTCAGAACAGCTCTTAACAAAATTTGCTCAGGTTCTTGGTCAAACTAATGGCTCTCTTTGTCCTACTCATGATGCCACTGTCACAATTTATGGACCTGGCTGTCTATTGCAATGCTTGCCCCTTGCATTATGGATAATTTTCAGATAACTAAAGGCCAGGAACTATTAGCTTTCCCAGAGTTTCATAAGGAAATCATGAAACCAAGTTAAACTTTTCCATTTCTAAAGTCTCTTGGGTGGAACCACAGTGTATGACAGAGCTGGTTAAGGAAAAAAATATTTTTAACCAGCCCAGTATTTTTCATTTCCTTGTAATATTCTATACCAGAACTGCAAAGGTAGTAAGTTGTTTCTTATCCATGACCTGAGAAAAGGGACACTTGAGAATTAAGCCATCTCTGAAAAGTATTTCTCATGCATCTGTGCAACTAAGTTTGCAGCAGAGATGCATAAGAAATAGCAGCAATTTCAAAGGATTCAATTACTCTCCTGAGCAGAGTCACAACTTCACCAGGATGTGATACAAAGGAGGGCCATGCTCCCTTGGGAAAATCAGAAATCCCAAACAGAGATGCAGCACCAGCCTAAATGCAATTAGCCCTTCAAGCTTCCGAACAGACAAGAGCGACATGCAGTTGCTGCCAGGACTAACCAGCAGACCCTGACATAAATCCCTATCCATTCCTCACCAGTTTTTCTCCACCAACAAAACACTAATGCCACAAGCCATTTCTTATGCTACATACAGAAACATATAAAAAGCATGTGATTATTTAGAGGACTAAATGAATTTGTTAACCTTTTCTGATCCTTGTAATCCATAATTTAAGTGCTATCCATGTTAACTGTGATCTGGGGACTAAGATTAAAAATAGTCAAGATGATGGGATATTCATATTCATGAATCTATTGTCCTCCGATAGCAATTTGTCATCTTCTACACTAATTGTTTCCTTCAACAGGATTGGGAGCTGATACCTATGTTAAACGGAACGGTCAATGTATATGTAACATTGTCCTTCATACATAAAAATGTAAAACTCAGTGATTTGAGAATCCTTTTAGTTGAAACATGCTTTTAGTTGAAACATGCTTCCAAAAACTGCCAAACTGCCCCTGGAACACCCTCATTTAAAGGAAGTTCCAGAGGCAGAAATGTGGAGTTCCTAAGAACATTGTTTTTCTTAAATCTCTAAATTCCATTTAACTCTAGTGAGATATTAAAAAAAGAGATTGATATTTCAAATTCATCTAAACTACGTCCCATTGAGCATGGTAGGTATTTTAAGTACCATTAATGATGCAGAAATTATTTTTGAGGATTTACAAAACTCTTTAAAGAATATTAAAATTCACCAAATTTTGGATACAGTATATCAACTGTTACTGAAAATGTAACTGGAAGTTATCATGGACTTATGAAAAAGTGTAATCCATGTTTTAGAATTGGAGAAATATAAGTCCTGAACAATTTCATTAGGGAAAAAGTGACTATTACTAATCTTCCCTTTATTAGAGGCTTCCCCTTAGGCATCAATTAAATATTAACTCCTGTACTTTTCACATAATTGTTTAGCATATCAAATATGACTATTTAAACTTGTTATTCAATCCATCAGATGTTTTATGAAGTTCCTGAAATTATTTGTTTTTTATGCATATATTCTTTGACTAGTACTGAGTTTAATTCCATTTTATCCTCAATATTATGAAAGAGAGTGAGTTAAGTGGGGAAAGTGTAATTGCTGCAAGACCACTTTAAAAATGTAGATTTTTTTTAGTCAAATCATCTAACATGATCCTTAAGAAATGTATGCATGCAACTTTTGATTTGTACTGGGAAAGTTATATCAAATCCCAGAAAGATGTGGATCAATGAAATAGTTATATCCCAGAGGCTCAGTTCTTTTAAAGGGAGAGCTGCTGAATTTTAGCCTCCAGATAGAGCTTCCAAGAACCCTTAAAGGGAAAAAATTAATGTAATTAGATAAATGTTAATTGTGATAAAGTGAACATGGTTACACAATTAGTTCAGTCTCTCTACCCCACCCCAGATTTTATTCCACAATATATAAAATAAGCCTGACCACACTTAAGCAAATAGCTTAGATGCCAACCCAAGCAAAACCATTATATTCAGCCAAAGATTAAATGACTAAAGAATATAGCCTAGCTCCATCAAATATATATTCCAAAACAATTTAGGGGGTCACATGACAAACTTTTTAATTAGGGGAAAAAAGAATGCTTGCATACACATTAATGCCCAAGTTATGTTAGTGCAGGCTTTGATACTTGAATTATACTTTAATCAAATTTTCTCCTCAAGGAAGTTTCAGTGGGGGAGGATATTTACTATTATATGATATTCAAAGACCACATTTGAATAAAGAGATTTTCCCCCAAGTATTATTATTTCAGTTATCCTGCCCTATTACAAAGCATAGGAGCAGCTTACAGCACTGTTTATTAAGATATATAAAACATCACACAAACTCCATGCAACTCTATAGATCAATATAATTCCTAACTATTTAGAACAAGACCACTATTTGTGCCTGTAGTAATAACTACAATTTCATTTAAAATGCATACTAACATTAAAAACAGGAATTATGTAGCAACTTTCAAAAGTCTCTGGATGAGTTGTGGCACTCTCTGTATAGCTCTGCTTTCCAATTTCTGCATCAGCAGGAAATACGAGTTTTCATTTGATAAAGCAATTTAAGTATATTCTAGCATAATCTCCCAACATCATTAGTCTCCAATATATCGTATTTCCAGTTTCAAAACTATACTTGATATCAACTTCACAGTATAAAGTACAATCCAACCAGCAACAAAAATTACATTAATTCTACAAACATTAATTTTCCCCATCACTAAATTCTTCCACTGAGTAACCAGATGACTGCATATGCTCAATTTTGCAAACTGATTACACAAGAATATTATGACATTTTTATAGGCAGGGTTGCAATCTAGTTTACATATAAGTCCAATCATATGTGGACAGTATGTTCTCTGAGTACTTTTGATATCAAATTCCTCAGTCATTCCTTATTGATGAAGAAAAGCTTCTTCCAACTAATCTTAACAAAAACACGTTATCTTTTGACTCGAAAGAGCAATTTTCAGGGCAATTGTTGGTATTGTAATTTTGAACAAGATATTATTAAGCATTTGTGAAAAGTTGGAATCAGAACAGATTACTGCGGAGGAAGGCTTCAATTGAGGCCAAAACCATGCAAGAAAAGAGAACAAACTGTAATTAACAGGTGTGGCCTTCCTTGGGATCCAAATATACCTCATTAAACTTCAGACAATACATTTGACTACAATTAAAAACTATTGCAAATTTCTCGTTTGTGACTTCATTTGTGACATAATGATCCCATATATTTATCATGCTGCATCAGACGCGTGCCAACTCTTAGCAATTACTACGAACCTTACTTCTCTAATCAGGATGATCTGTTCTGCTTTTTAGCCTAGTGAACTATTGCAAACCCATTCCAAATATTCCATTGTGCTACACACACTCAAAAAAAAAACCGGTTAAACTGAGTGGATCGTATAAACCCTACTGCAGGGCACCAGGGGAAAAAGAAAAAGACAAGCTTATTTTTAAGTACCAGAACACACTTTATATGCAAGGACACCGGGAAATGTGCCCAGTATGTTTTTGCAAAGCAACTGGGGCCTACAGAAAACCAATTGTCTTTCCTCCTTCAGGGAAAAAAAAAGGTGAAGGTGTCTGCAAAAAAGGAAGCAGTTTAACCTAAGCAGGTCAGCCAGCCAGAAAGGCACCACTATTCCCTCGCGGGAAGGCGAGGGCGCCAAGAGGTGGAAGGAAGCACACCAAATACTTGCTACACCTGTCCGCCTGGCTAGCTAGAAGCCAAATCGGTACCATGCTGCACCGCCGCTTCCTTTTTTTCAAACAGGTAGCCCCTTTCACAATCCGTTTCTCACACAGTGCCCAGTCTGCAAGACCCGCCTCGGAGCGTGACGTCACAGAAGAATGGGCGGAGATTTGGAACTTGAGACTTAAGATTCCATCGCGACCAGCCAGGCCCTTCCCTTTGTGACGTCAGAAGATCAACAAAAACTTGGCCCCGACTAAATGGCCTGGAACCAAGGAACTCGCGTTGACATTCCGCTTTAACCTGTTGCTGGCGCTGTGCGGAGGATGTATTAAAACCACCACACGTAGCTTAGTTGCAAAGCGGCAGGAGGGTCCAAAATAAGCAGCCATACTTGCGATCGCCAGTCACTGCAATGGCAGAAACAGGCCACCTATTCTTATCCCTTCTCCCAACCTGCCCCCTCCCTGCCTATTATTTTTTTCCCCAACTTGATGAACTTGCACGAACACCGAAGACGTCGTTTTACTCCTCCAGCAGAGATCCGGAGTCACGCAAAGAAGAGTGACACCCCTTCTGATTTTTTTTCCCCTTCAGTTAGGCAGAGTTGCATTGTTCACTCGTGCAGACCTAGAATAGCTTAAAGCAGGTTTTTGGCGGGTGTGTGTGTGTGTTTTAACGCTCCAGATTCCCCCCTCCCTTTCTGCTTTGTTTCAGTACACGGGAAACAGGCGCTGCCAGCATGTTTAATAATTTTCTACATAAACACTTCTCTTGACAAAATACTTTCAAATATCGTACTTTGGAATCTCAGTTCCTCTGCAATGCGGTCCTATTTTTAATTCAGACTGTGATGGAAAAAAGCTTGAAATCCCCTTTTATTAACTAGTCTCTCGCCCAAATTCGTTTCAAAACTGCTAAAATAGTCCATTATGACTTTATGAAGTGTTTATTGAAAACAAAGAGGAAGGGTTTAGAAAATGATCCATCCCCATTCCTAACACACAAGAGGCCTCACAAGAGAATACAACTTTGTGTCAGTTGTAACAGTTTCGTTTAACACCTGCCTATTTTTATTCAATATTTCGAGTCTTTTTTTTTTGTAAAGGTCTACTCTGTTGATACAAACTTGGTTAATTTGCCATCCCAATCAAATCATACATGGAGCAAAGGACAAACTCAACATCATAACAATTTCTGTCCTGTTTTGATTTTTAATATACCGTTTTTACTATTAAAGGTGCTTCTCTAGAAGCATAAAAATCAGTCAAATGCAGAGCCATTTTTGCTACCACCATCAGCAATGCTACCAGGCCTTGCAAGTACATTTCTGGTAACATGATGCCCAACTGGTTTGGTTTCTACTGCAAACCCAGTAAAGCAAACGATCATACAGGCTCGAGTTGATAGATTAAACTCGGAAACTAGACATTAAATTTCAAGTTTACCCTTGAAATCGTATAGGTAAGATGCCTCCTTGAACCCCTACATAGGTTACAACAATGTGATTATTTGCATACCAAGTGAAATCTGCTTGAAAAAGCAGTTTAGCTGCATTATCAATACCCCCCCAGCCCCGGGTCTTTCATCTTTTAAAACTCGATTATGACTGTGTAATTTGAGATCAATACATTTATTCACTTGAGGTATCGCAACCCGAATCTGATTTCTAAACCAGCTTTTTCAAATAAAAGCTTTTTAATTTCAACTCCATTCCCAACGAATGGAATACCCAACATTGCTAGGCATTCTTTAAAGCGATCGTTAACTTGACATTCACGGACATTTCCAGAAACCAAAGAGACAAATGGTATACGGTACAACCACTTACATATTTCTTTTGAATTATATTCCTCTTGGGTCTTTCTTTGCTCATTCTGATATCCGGATTCTGATAGCAAATGGGGACAATTGCTTCATGAATTAAAAGCCGCAACCAATTTTGAGGGGGGGGGATCCTTTTTTGTTTGTTTCTTGTTTATAGTGGTTTCTTGTAATCCGATTTTCTTCGCACACAATGCAATTCTCCGTGCAATAAATCCAAAATAGATTGGGTTGCGAGGTCAAACAGAAGCAAAAAACCAAATCCAAAGCAAAGCACCAAAAAAATCACTTTAGAGAAACATTCATAATGGAAATTTTACACCCTATACACAAAAATGCACCCTTGTTGTCCCCCCTTTTCTCCTTTTCAAGCCACCAAAGCGATCCGTAGGCCTGTAGTGTCCGAGATGTAGTTTACATCTTGAAAAAGATGGGCGAAAGGATTAAATGGGCAATTTTTTTTGTAATGTTGGAAGTCACGTTTCAAGTGCTGCAGCAGACAACTCGAGCAGCAGCGAAGGCTGCACACATTGATTGTACGAGTCGCCTCTTTTCAGTTCCCACACACACACATATACCGAAACAAACACAGAGACAACTAATCAGGGCGGCTTTCCAGCAGCAACTTTAAGTGGCCCAATTCCTTAAAAATATTATGGTATGAAGAGAGACAGGCAGACAAACCGGGGAGGGAGGGACGGGGGTAAAGGAGGACTTAGGGCTTAGCCTCAATTCTTAACGTGATACCAGCCGCAAAAAAAAAGAGAGAAATCGAGATCACTCTCTATGCATCTCCACAGCTACAACCCGAAGGATCCCGGTGCAGCTGCAGTTTAAGGAACCCAGGGCAGCCTTAATCTCCTTTCGCCCTGGCACACGCACTCCTGGTGGCTGCCCCAGCCGGAGACACCAAGTCCAGCTCCCGGAGCCCAGCGAGGAATCCTGGCGAAAGAATTTGAGGACAATCCCTGCGTCCACGACACGCTCTGTCGCCAGCTCTTCTCCTTTCTGTGTCTGCAAAGCTCTTTAATTGTCCTCCCTTGCCCTCCCCCCCTTGCCTGGCGAGCAAACGCAGCTTCGTCCGGCTACATCTCCCGCTATCTTTGAGGGCAAAAGGCGGCCGGGCGAGCGAGCTGCCCTGCGACTCAACCTCGGATGCAGCACGAAGAAGAGAAAGGAGCAGCTTCGCGCCGTGCTTAGAATCGTCCTTGCTCTCTGGGAAAGTTGCAGCCAGCCTTAGACAAAATGGCTTACAATGAAACTACAGATCCCAAGCTGCACAAGGCGCGCAGCTGCATCAGCGGCGCTCTGATTGGACGCCGGGATTGTCCTCGAGGCACCTTTCTTCCACCTGCCCCGCCCCTTGCGGGGGGGGGGTTGCCATCCTGGGCTTCAGCGGAGGCGGCTTTTTGCGCCAGCCTTGTCAGCGCGTTCGCTCCGCGGTGAGGGTTCGTGCGTTTGCTGCAGCGGCAGCTCATAGATTCGGGGGGCGGGTGAGAGTGCGAGAGAGAGGAGCCGGACCGAATTTTGTGCCTCTCTCCGTTGCCTACCGCTGTTTATGTGCGATTCAGGAAAACAAGCCCCTCTTTGGCGCAAAAAAAAAAAAATGGGGGGGGGGCGCGCGAAGGGGGTCTCACCAGCAGAGCGGAGCCTTGCGTGTAAAGCAAGACGTTTGCAGGAGAATGGGGGTTGACATTACCTGTGGCTGTGGAAAGGGGCGGGGGTCCTCATTGGCCTGGATGATGGGTTAGGGAGATCTTTCTATTATCGCTGAATGGAAATGGGGGAGGAGAACCAAGAGCAAAAATGGTGCGGGTGGCCAAGGGAAGAGGTCTCCCCGTTTATCTGATTTTTATGAGGATCGAAAGCAAGGAGGAAGATTCCACCCGGGCTGCTGGGTGCGCTTCCAATTGAGACAGAACCCGTAGTGAGAGATTTGTAATCTCCTCCCTATCCAAGGGCACTTACTCTCAAGCAGGAGCTCCTGGGATCGAGCCTATAATTGGAGTAGAAGAGAAGCAGCTGACTTGGAGGGGGGAAAACGTTTGAAAGAGAAGATCGGGACAGGAAAGGAACGTCTCTTAGACTTGGGCTTTTTTTCCCCCTTTTGAAAAGCAGCGATTCGTTAATTTTCTCACAATGACGATAGCGTCTGGAGAAAAAATAATAATTTAGGTGAGTTACAAGCTGGGCAGAAAATATTTCTTGCTCGTTGCTAAGCAGTCCTGCTCTGCTTCCCAGCCAGTGTCACCTCAGGACAGTGAGCCTGGTTTGTCAAAAACTTGCTGAACATGTCTCCAAGGTATTTTAAGGTCGTCGTCCGTCCCCCCCTCCTTTCTCTGGAGGGAAAAACGGCTGCACCAGATTACTTTTAGCCTGTATATAGCACCAGTCAGACGGGTGGGAAAGGGCATGTTATAATGACGTTACTTACATGTAGCTTCTCCTAAGCATTTTCTCTGTTATACTGCCAGATTTAACATGTTGCATAATAGCAGACTCTGGTTAAAAATAAACAAATGGCAGGGTTCTTGAAAGCAAAGTTATTTTTAATACATGCAACAGAATTTAGTGAAGAAATAATTATAGTCCCTTCCTATTCCCCCCCCCCAAAAAAAACCTGGTAAGTTCTATCTTTGTGCACCAGTTAATTTTTATTTATAGGTCATGTTCAGTT
>JANHFP010006325.1:12837-27984 GCA_032468135.1 Calamaria suluensis | reverse complement strand
GAAAGAAAGAAAGAAAGAAAGAAAGAAAGAAAGAAAGAAAGAAAGAAAGAAAGAAAGAAAGAAAGAAAGAAGAGCTTCCAATCTCCTATGCAGCAAATATAGGTACAATTTCACAATTATTGCTTACTCCATACTCATTATCCAATTTTCCCCCTAATCATCAAAACCACAAATCATAATGCATTTTTCCCATTTTAAGCAAAAATTGTCAGTCAGCCATAATGTAGATATTGTTGTTGTTGTTGTTGTTTTAAAAAAAATCTCAATGAAGTTAATTTTGCCCATCATCTTCACCAGCCACTCCTCCGTAGTGTGCGGTGACAAGCCTTTCCATTTTGGAGCATAAAATAATCTCACTGCAGTTGTCATATATCTAACAAAGTCCACTAAAACCTCTCTAGGGGCATTCCTCATATACCATATCTGTAATTTATTCTGTCTCCCTCTCTTCTTCTTCCACATTCGACACCTTTTAATAAGCTACTCTGTAATGTGAAGTTAATTTCATTTACTTTACAATACAGAACTAAATCAATGAATTAATGTGTGCCAAGCTGTTCTCTTTAACTGATTTAATGAAGAATATATCAAAGAACTTTAATCAAAAATAACAAACATTTAAAAAAAGACTGTACCTTTGTCCATTTTAAAACTTCCTTACGTCTTTGCTTAATTAAGCTTCTTGCAAATAATTCTTGAACATTTAAATTAAACATTCTCTTGGTTTTTTATAATCTCAAAAGAAGGTTAAATTCACTGCAAGGAGTTTTATATTTGCCAGAGACATTTATAATTATTTACAAAGTCATATCATCTTAAGGAGCTGCAGTGGTGCAATGGTTAAAATGCAGTACTGCAGGCTACATCTGCTGCCTGTTGGCTGCCTGCAATTTGGCAGATCAAATCTCACCAGGGTCAAGGTTGACTCAGCTGTTCATCCTTCCAAAGTCAGTAAAATGAGGACCCAGGTTGTTGGAGGCAATATGCTGACTCTGTAAACTGCTTAGAGAGGGCTGTAAACTACTGTGACATGGTATATAAATCTAAGTGCTATTGCTAAGGATTTTACTTACTGGTGCTCAATCTGGAAATTCAGATGACCGGTGAACCAGTCATTGAAAAATGACTGATCCACATTGCATGTTGCATGGAGCTGTGGGAAAACAAAGAAAGGAATTTTTTTTCCTTGTTTCACAAACTTATTCAATATTTCCATTCTGATACTTCATTCTAATTTTTATTCCAATGGAACATCCAGTGACAGTAAGCAATGTGCCTAGCTGGAGATCTGGATCTGTTTTATCTCTCTCTAGCATTAACTGGATCCACAGAAGATAAGCCTGTATTTTGCTATTTGTATTTTTTCATGTACTTAAAAATGTTTTATGCCCCCAGATTAGCAGATTCTAGGAGGTTCACAATTCTAAAACATTCAAAGATATCCCAACATAAAAAACAATGTGTTAGAATCCTAACAAATCAGTGTCTGCTAAAGAACAACCTCATTCCTCACTCTGCCAAAACCTGATAAAAAAGGACTGTTTCCACAGATCTTTTGAATGATTAAAAAACCAGAGCTAATATTAGTTCAGAAGAAGGATGTTCTAGAGTGAAAGAGAGCCAGCCATTCTAGCTTTTTAAATTTATGATATATAAGCAACATGTTCAAAATCCATATATCAGTGTGTTGCCTGATTAGAGTTCTTTGGAGTAATATTAATCATAATCATAATAATAGTGGTAGTTTCATAACAGTGCTTTTCCCTCATAACATCAGCAGGCTTCTACTGTCCTAGCTTCCTGAAAAGCACTTCGCACACACGGCTTTTCCTCAAGCACAGGGAGGGTATAAAGTGGATTAGATGATTTAATGATGGACTGCAAGTGCCAGTTTTTTTAATATTTATGGTTTCAATTGATGTATTCATTGTGTTATTTTATTATGGACATAATTTTAATTATTGGTTGGGACCAACATGGAGTTTGATGTAAGATGGGTGAATATATAAATGTTATAGAGAGATGATAGGTAGATATATATGTGTGTGAGAGAGAGGCGGGGGGAGTGAGAAAGAATAAGTCCTGAATTCTTCCCTCTTGCAATTGATAGCTGCTATGTTCAAATTTTTCTGTGCACAGGAACAGCATTGCTCTGATATACAAGATGATTACAAGAATTACAAGTTAATAGACATTATTTGTTGGGCATGAACGATAGCAATATATGAACTTCTTGTATTATTGCACTTATTCATTACTGCCTCCTTATTGTTTCCAAAACAGAAAAAGTGGCTAGAAAAAAAATAGGAAAAGAAAAACTTTTCATCTCTGAAGTTTTCCACTTTTCCCTGACATTTTCCAAGCCTTTCCATCTTTAATCCCACCTCTCCCAGAGGTACCTAATACTAGAATGATAAAAAGTTGCCTTTCACTAAACTGGATTATTTTAGTTTCTGTACTGACCAACCACAGAATTTCAATCTTTCATAGTTACTTTGTATTTCCCTTGTGCTTTTTGTGGTTGCGTTGTTTTATATCTGCTGGTCATTACTTTTAGATTATATTTGTCCTAGACATTTCTTTTAGGAAGAGAGACTGAACGTGATGCCAAGCTATGTAGAAATATGTTTCGAAGGCATGCATGTTTATTTAATATGTATGAATTCAAGGACTGTTATATTTGGAAAATATAAGATTAAAATCTTTCTTCTAAAGGGATAATTTAGACTATTATAGAGTATGGAATCAGTTTTATACATGGTTACAAAATAGAACACAAAACAAGAAATAAGAACATAAACTGAAATATGGGATTAGAACACAGGATAAACAGAAACAATACCTCTGTATAAGTGTACAGTCTACAGTCGATGCAGAATGTTGTAAAAATGTATATATATATTAATGTTCAATGTATGTGTATGTCTTTGTCTCGGTTGTTTGGTTTTTTAAATGCAATATATTCAATAAAAATAAATGAAACCTTTTTCCCAGCCCCAACTTGTCATCGGTTTCCCAAATAATTCAATGATCAATCTCAAAAATCAGTGCTTTGAGCAAGAGGAAATAGACTTACCTGGGTAGATACCCAGTCCATGTTTGTGTCATAGTCAATATTCATTGGAATGTGATTCATTTGTGAAACCCAGGTAAACCAAGCTGCTTCCAGAAATCTGCAAAGTCCAAAATATTGTCAGATTATTATTATTTTTTGCTAAGCACCCTTTCATGTAATACTATGGAAGTAGCACATTTCATTATAATGAAGACACATAAATTGTATGTTTGACTTTCCATGTTTTCAGTAAAGCTACGTACTGAGCAACGTGCCACTTTGGAGAAAGGTGTTCATCTGTCGCCAGAAGGTCAGATGTCATCCATACATTAATAGTACTCTGCTGAATATTTTGACCTTTGGTTGGCTGAATGATGTTGTCAAGATGTTTTTTCCAGGGCTGTGGAAGTTTGAAGGGAGGCTGGGAGGCAGAGTTAACTGCAACCCTAATAAGACCAAATGATGTGGTGCGAGTACATGGACTTTCTAACTCTGGGGATTTTCTCTGTCTGCGGTTCTGAATGGAGCTGAGCTTCTCCAGATGCAACTAGTACACAATTTGGTGGGTATGCTGGGCACTCAACTCTTGCTCAAAAAATAAGTTGTTAGTTGTGGGTAGGTTTTTGCACAGGTTTATCTTGTACAGTATTTATGCCCCTTTCTGCACCAGGAAGCTGTCCTCACAATTATTCATGCCTTAGTTATCTCATGTGTGGGGCTGTCTTTGAAAATCACTTGGAAGTTTCCAGTGATCCAGAATGTGGTCATATGGCACTTGTTTCACGAGTGGTATTTAATCAGTAATCAATGATAATTATTTAAGAAAAATATAAAGTTGGGATTACCTGCACAGCCAGTAGTATGCCATAAAACACTTAAATCCCATAATGGGCATGTAGACAAGGATGACTCTGATCTGGTAAGTGACAATCAAGGCTAGATCCTGTTTCAGAAGCAAGAGAGAAAAGATAGTATTTTCTATTAGTAATCCTATGCTACAATATTTCTTAGAAAATAAACTCTCATTAGCACTATTGGGAGCACTGCTCCCATTCCCGCTATAGGCTTTTGGAGAATGGGGAACATAAACAACACAGAATGTATTTCACTCCAGGAATGGATTTAAAAACAGTTTTGGGGGGGCAGAAGAAGTTAAGAGATTGGGGCCTTGGGGAAAAATAATATATGTTTGCTGGTGGTGGTGCCTGACAGGAGGCAGGGGAGAGAGATAAAAAGGGAAAATAATAAAGTGAGTTGGCCAGTGGGACATGCCATGCTAGATCAGCAGCCTATTAGCCAAGGGATAAAAATAAGCTGGAAAGGGGGGGGGGAGGCGGTGGAAAAAATACACACTAGCCCCCGCTCCAAATACTTGTCCTATCCAGATTTTGTTTTATTTGAAACTGGGAGTTACCAAGGCATTCTAGGTTTGTTTTGTCAAACTGGAGCTGATCCAAAGTAACCCAACAGAATTTCCAGAACATGATGAAATACTAGTTCTAAAACACTTTTTTTCTCATTTGTGGATATCCCTAGGTTGGCATACTTACCATCCATTCTCTGCGTTTGATTGTAGCATAGTATATGGAGAATTGGAAGAAGGGAACCATTAAAAGCGGTGCGATTACTGTTAAACAAGAAGGAATACACATCTCTTAAAAAACACACTTATTCACTCTTCTGCCCTATTTCTTCTGACCAAGTTGTAATTGTTATAGTGCATCCTATACTTTTTCCTTATTTGGCTCATATTTCTGTTATTTCAGAACTATGTTCTGTTCATAGTTCAATTTAATAAATTCAAAACCTAACATGTTTCATCAGGCAATAAAGTACTTGCTATTCTATATTCCCTCAATCTTATCTTTTTCTATTGTGATGATTCAGCATCTCATATCAAATCAATCTTTAATATGGTCATAAACGAGCATATAATTTGTCACCTTTTCACTCTCCATTTCTGATGTTACCATCTGTCTTTGTTCTGAAATTCTGCCAATTCTCATTTATATATTGGATCTCAACATATACTGGTAAGTCTTCTCTGATTATCTTATAGCCTTTGATTTGCAAATTCACGATCTTAGATGCTGTAACCTATAGCTCCCCATCCTAAAAACCAGGAGAGGCAGTGCAGTAAATAATGGATATGTGGTATTTTTCTGTGACAAGAGATACTTACTTAAGAAGTACCTGTGTTGATAATTGTAAGGCATGAACTTCTTTTTCTGCAACCCGAGCTATGAAGAAAGGGACATCAGCAGTTCATTCAAGCAGCAGAGATGCATTTCCTTATGCTCTTTTCATTATTTATGTTAGTGTGACCCATGGACTGTGCGCAGCTGCCTAGTGTGAATAGGGCCAAAATGTTCAGATGTTGCGTGTTTAGATGGGTAAAATTAAATCTTGCAGAGGTTTATTGCACTCTTTTAAAACAACCTGTATTTTTTCCTAAGTAAGAGTTAAAATATTATTTTGCTCGTAAGAATCCTCATAAGTCCACCACCTCCTACTTTGCCTCTTGGAATAATACAACAGAGCCATCTGCTAGGACTCCTGAAACATTTAGGCCAGGCAGGAAGATTTTAAAAACTGTATTTATATCTATTGTTGCAATAAAGAGGATGAAAAGATAAAAATCTTAAGATTTTTTTCACTTAGTGACCGTTCTGCTTAACAACCAAGTTGCTAGCTCCAATTGTGGTCACTAAACAAAGACTACTTGCAAATGTTAAAGCCTGAAGGATAGCTAAAGTAAGATCCTAAGTACAGTTGTGGTTTCACTCAGCAACCAATTGTGCCAAATGAGGACTACCTATAAAAAATTAAAAAAAGGATCCAGTAAATCAAATTAGGTTTAAAAGGAAAAAGTAAAATCAACAAAATGGCTTAGCAAAAACAAAACACAGATAATGAAGATTTATTGCCTCCAGTGTCTTCTATTTGCTCTTCTAGAGTTGCTTTTCAATAATGCAGCTCTCCATACCTCTCTAGCTAGTTTCTTCCCTAGGGCAAACACAATGGGATGCATGTTGAGATCAGGGTCTTTACGAAAGCAGTTCGGTTTGGCATGATGCTGGAAATGCAAAGTATTCCACCAATTGGCTGGAAATCCCTAGAGAAAAAGGAGAAAGAAGAAAAGATATTTAAAGATCGCCTGATGGCAAAAAGGAAAGCCTCCCTAAAGGTCAGGACACTTACTTTCAATAGACTCAAGACGATCCTGTGGGCAAGATGGTTCCCCTTGGATGTTTTAAAGACTGAAAGATGACCCAAATCATGTTGGAGCCAGGACAATTGGCCCTGAAAAAAACCACCTTTTTTAAAAAGTGAAGTTAATTTCATATACTGTACAATACAGAAATAAATCAATGCATTAAAAACACATTTTAGGGAGATAATTCACGTTAAATAAAATATGATTCTGTAAACCTGCAAACTTTAATCTGTTGAAAGGGCCCTAATTGGTCCCAGTCTATGAATTGCATTTGGACCATAGACTGTCTATTTCAGAGGTACCCAAACTTGGCAGCTTTAAGACTTGTGGACGTCAACTCCCAGAATTCTCCAGCCAGCTCTAAGATTTAAGGAATTCTGGGAGTTGAAGTCCACAAGTTTTAAAGCTGCAAAGTTTGGGAACCTCTGGTCTATTTAGTGGCCAGGATTGTTGCCATTAATTGATGCAGACATGTGATATTGCACTTTACAACTGTATTGCTTAGTAATGGAAATTCCGATACCTATTACCAAAGTTAATCAAGGAACCCCTGTAATTTTATTCTGATTTTGAAACCAGTTGCCATTAAATTGCAAAGCTGTGTGAAAATATCCCAGATGCTAAGACTGTTATGTCATGTGACTTAACAAATAATGCTGTTGCATTACAGAAAAACCCCTCCCAAATCTAGTGTTATTGTAGTTAGTTATTTTGTGTCTCACTTTTAGTGAAATGTATGAAATTCTTTAGATCCTCCACATATACGGAAAAAGAGACCAATTCTTATTACACAACAAGATCCATACCGTACCTGAGCAATAGTAAATAATGCAACACCTGTGAAGAATGGTATTGAAGATGTGCCAAAATGCCAGATTATCAACCAGGCACTGATATCAAAAAACAAAATATGAAGAAAAATCAGACAGAAAAACAGGGGACTTGGCGTCAGAAGTCCCATTTTCTCAACAGCGGATCGCAGCTCCCGGAAGTCTTTAGTAAGTAATTGCTGTGGGGAAAACCCAACAATAGTTGTCATTCCAGATGAAAAAAAAATCACTTAGTCCCATAATCATACATTACATGGCTGCAAATTATAATATGAAATGTTGACTCTAAAATGTAATTCCCCATGCTTTTGATTAGTATTGTTTTAGATTTTGACAACCACCTTGATGCTGCCTAGTTTGTATGGTGCCTCTATTTCATTTTGCATTGTATTATATTATACTGCATTGTATGCAATTACTACTCAGAATTCAGAGCCATGATCCAAGAAAACACTGGACAGTACCTGGCTGCAGGAGGCCAAGACAAACAATTTGACTGTACCATCTTACTCAGCTCTGATTCCTCTTATTTAATATTTTAAAAAAGTATTAAGGTCAATCACATAAAAAGTTCTCAGTGACAGAGTTCATTTATAGAGCCACCCATCTCATACAAATGAGTTTGGATGGCTTACAGGATTAAAAGCAAACAACATCCCCAAACATAACTCTCCCCCCTGCCCAACTATCAACAGCAGCACAGCCCATCTTCTCCCCCGATCTAAATGCGTGTGGGAACAGCCAGGTCTTCAGTACGTTGTGAAGGCTAACAGGTCACCCAAATGTTGGGATGAGAGGCACAGCGTTCCACAGGACAGGTATAGTCGTTGAGAAGGCAACTCTGGGATCCAAAAAGATAACCTTGCTTAATAGAAGAGCACCCACAGCATCCCCCTCCCCCCTTTTTAACTAATCCAGGGCAGAAACAATAGGAGACTGCTTTATGCAATGGAGGGATTCACAGATGACAACCAGCATCTTGAATTGTACTTGAAAGCTTATGGGGAACTAGTATAGGGCATGAAACAGACTCCTTGTCCCGACAAAAAACCCTTTTTATTAAGTTACTGTGAATTCTCATTCACATCCAGCAAAGTCTTTCAAGGGAGAATTTACAGTCACAGACCTTATCTGGCTTGGAGAGCTGCCTGGCCAATATCTTCAAAACTTGGCAAGGAGTCTTGGAGAGTCACGAACCAATTAAGCAAACTAATTGTCTCTTGCAAACTCCAATCCCCTTTTAATTTTCTTTTATTCCCTCTGGGAAGGGCCATTCATCGTCCACCTGTGGACTTACTCCCAAGTCGACCCTTGTTCTTTAGCTGTTCCTTTCAACTGGCAACTCTGTGCATGTGCACACTGGGAACAGGCTCCAGCTGTTTGTCTGCCTCACTGATGTCTGACTCTAAAGGCAGCTGATAACTGTCTTCAGCCCTGGCCCCCTCTCAGCCTCCAATGCAGAGCCCTCATCAGAGCCTTCCCGGGACTCCAGGACTGGCCCATGTTCCTCCCCAACCTTCTCACTGTCCAAATCTGCTGCCAGCTCCCCTGGCCAGCCACAACAGTATTCTTCAAAGGCAGCCCGGTGTACAGTCAGGCAAAGAAAAAAGGGTGAGGCCTATTACCATAATTGTATTAGATACTAACCTGGATTTTGTTTCATGTGAACAGGGCTGGTGATCTCCCACCCACTAATCCCTACTTATCGGTACTAGATAGAAGTGGTCCTCAAGTTACAACCATTCACTCAAGGATATTCAAAGTTACAAAGGTGCTGAACGAAGAGGCATACAACTGGTCTTCAAAGTTCCAGCCATCATAGAGCACTTGGAAACTAGTTTGCATTTATGATCGGTTGCACTGTTCTGCAGTCCATGTGACCATCACTTGTGAGCTTCCCTACTGGCGTCCCATAAGCAAAGTCAATGGGGAAGCAGGCAGGGAAGGTTGCAAGTTGGTTGGGTAAGTCTCCTTTGCCCACAGCCTTTCTTCATTCTTACTGACCACACCCACTTCTCCTCCCCCTTCACTTGCACATACAGCACATCCTCTTTCCTCCCTGCACGCACGCACGCGCACACACCCTACACTCTCTTGGGCTCTTTCTGCATCTGCACTGCATTGCAGCACTCCCTTGCCCAACTTACATATGGTTGATGCTGGGCTTCCTGCCCGCACCCACACTTTACAACAGTAACCTGAACTGCCTACATTGCCATCTCTAAGCGATACAGTCATGTGATTTTACAGCTGCAGTACTTAGCAATATCAATTATAGTCCCAACTGCAGTTGTAACGTTGGGCCTACTTGTAATGTGTAGTAAAGACAAGAAGTGGGCAACCACTGGTTTTCTAGTGCTTAATTACAATCTCTAGTATCCCTCATTATGCTAAATGTAGCTGTTAAAGCACACAGGTTCCTTATCTCTAGTGTACAATCAGTAACATAGAAAAGAATTATGATATTAATGTTCTCTGCACTATGTTTTTTCTAAAAGTATAGAAATATATCTGCATTCCCAATTCTGATGTCTTGCAAACACTCACATTTTTGCTGGGTTCACAATTTGGTTGATCATGTGCCAGTTCTCCTATCAGCAATGAATTCAAATACTTGGCTGGTTGAGCCTTATTCAGGTGAAATGCTGTGAATGCATCCTGTGAGAAAAAAAGTTATTATATTAAACAAAATGGGAAACACAGGTTTAAATTAAACTTAAACTGAAAAGTAGTCACAAAGAGCTTAAACTTAAAACGGTAGTATACATTATTCAGTCAGTGTCTACTGATTGCATCCAGAGTTTGAGCGGTAAGCTGGGAGTCATTATTAAAAAAAATCAGCATACAAAGTTTTGGTTTCATTCATATTTAGTTTTAATTAGTATAGTCATTGGTATTTAAGCCACAACTTTTTTTTTGGTTTACACAGAAGTCTGAAAATAATAAATATATTTTAATGAGTTGTAGAAAATGCTCTGCAAGCACACCCTTCTTAATTAATTAGATCTATTACTTGGTATGTATCAGTCGTGGGTTTCAAAAATTTTTTGCTACTGGTTCGGTGGGGGGCATATGACTGAGTGGGCGTGACCAACTTGACATCATTCACACCCACTCAGTCACATGACACCCCCCCCCGCCAGCCCCCCAGCTTTTTTTTGGGGAATTTCCACCTATCTACCCCTGCCCTCCCTTTGCCAGTTACCCTAGTTTCCCCTCCTTTAGTGGCCCCAGCCCTAGCCCCGCTTCCCCACCACCACCTTTTTGTTCAGGCTACTTACCTTCTCTGGAGGCTGGTCCAGAGCCCAGAAGGCAAGCCAACCAGAGTTTTCAGCAGTCCTCAGCCAGCTGCCACAAAGTGGCTCTCAAAGAGGTGGCAGCTGGCCGCAGGAAAGTACCAGAGGTTGTAGAAAAAGCTGCCGCCATCGCCACCATGTTTTTCGCGCATCCCGTTGGATTTGCAAGGCAATGGGATGCGTGTGTGTGATGAACATGATGGGTGGAGCAAGGAAGCAGCAACCAATTCAGGAGTGTGGCCAGCTGGCCATTGCTATCAGTTCAGTGACCTCGGCCAAATTTCCGTCAACTATTCACACAAACTGGTGCAAACTGGCTGAATACAACCTCTAGTATATATATGTATATGTTTACATACATGCATATATGTGTGTGTGTTTGTGTGTGTATACACACACAAGTTTAACCATTACTAGTAATTTGAGTACCTAATTTGCTAATTTTAAGAAGTTTAGCCAAATTGTTCTATCAGTCAAATATTTTCTTATAAGTATACGTGGTCATGTATCACTTGGATTCAAAATCAAAAGACACTTTGGAGCATATGGGACAACAGACAGCATCTTTCCTCAATTCTTCCCATCATGTATGTACAATAATCTTTCTCATTCTCTATCGTCAACTAGTCCATGCATATGATTTCATACACCCAACTACACAGACAGACAGATATATCTATATATATATCTATATATCTATATATAGATATATATATGTTTTCGTAGATTTTCACGGTCATAAGTATGTAAATTTGTGTATTCTCGGGTTTCTTTCTGTGTAAAGGTTTGCATATATCTGCAACGTTTCGATGTAATCCCATACATCATCATCATGCCAGGTCCTATGATGTAGGCCTCAATTCAGACCTGTTGAGAGCAAAGGTTTTTCTTTATAACTGCAAAATCTATGAAAACACACACACACACACACATATATATATAACACATGAATTTCACTTGTGAAGTCTTATTTGAAAAAAAATGGATAATCTGCTTCTTTTAATTAATAGGATTTTTTCATCAAAAATCAGCATTGATTTTTTTTTTCATCATAATCCTTAGTAACACAGTTGGGACTTTTCTTTTTTTAAACTAGTCTTTATTAAATTTTAAACAAAATATTTATAAATATTTTAAATTTTAAAATATTAAATTTTAATATATATACAATATATACTTTTCAATTATTTTTTTAAAAATACAATTCACACATACAAGTCAGACATACAGACAAACCTGACACAGCATATACTCACAACCTCATTGCAACCTTTAACACAACAAAAGACAACTATAAAAATTGGCTATTATTATTTCTTTCTGTGCAACTAACATATCGGTCTTTTACTCAGTATATATATACTGTTTTATGTGACTGTTTTCTTATTATGTAGTGTCAGTCTTGAATATGATTTAGCTTTTTTAATACTTGAGTTATTAATAGGAGCCAGCATAGATAACCGCTGCACTGTTTTGCTTATATAGTAGTTTACAGCTTCTCCTGGTGATTTTTCTTCCAGTGATACCATTAAAATGTAGTACTTGAACTGAGAGGTTGGATAACATTATAAAATTGTTATCTCAGTTTATACTTATTACAGAAATAGATCAACAATTATACTTCTGTTTATACACTATTTGGTCACTGCCAATGCTGTTCGCATATTTGTTGCACAGATCCACATTTAATATTTCCTTTGGAGATGTAAAATATTTTAAAGCTGACCTGACACATGACTCCAAATATTTATTGTTGATAGAATAATGTAGTAAAAGCAGTATTTTCACTTTGCAGATGGTGGAACTAATAATTTGTAGATGTCATCTAAGTATAATTATTAAAAGAAGAAAAAAAACTAAGCATTTAGAGATGTTCCTTTGGTAGTTTACTAAAGATACTGAAATCTTGAAAGAATATTTAATGATATCATTGACTAATATCAAAGTCTGGGATGTGGAGAAAAACTGCTAAACTAAACCCTTCTGGAGTAGAATCTTATAAATTAGTTTTTCATTGTACAGTGCATTATTAAATTCTAAATTAATGTACTGAGGATCAGTATAAAATATTATGTTTCAAAGCAAGTATATATATATATATATATAAATGTTATTTAAAAATAATATGATTTACCCAAATCACACATGGTGGCTAGGGTTGGTTTACAACAATAAAGGTAAAGGTTTCCCTCGCACATATGTGCTAGTTGTTTCTGACTCTAGGGGCTGGTGCTCATCTCCGTTTCAAAGCCGAAGAGCCACCACTCTTTGAAGATGTCTCCGTGGTCATGTGGCTGGCATGGCTCAACACCAAAAGTGAACAGAATGCTGTTTACCTTCCCACCAAAGATGGTCCCTATTTTTTCTACTTGCAATATGCTGCATGAGTGCAAACCAGTCAACTTTTGTTATGTTTACATTACATAAACAGAGAGAGGGGGGAAGGAACGGAGGGAGAGAGGGGAAACCATTTTTTTAAATTTATGCATTTGCCATTTAGGAGAACAAATAGATATTGTGCTTTACAGAAATATATTACATATATTACATCTGACACAATACATTGTTATATCTGCGAACATTCTGGAGTAATATACTTTCCATAAAGAAGAAGGGATTCCAGCATTACATTTATTTTCTATTTGAAAAGGTCGCTTGGGAAACATATTAATATATGCATAAGACAGCAGATAACTATCAGTCACACCTGGTCAGTAGGATATTTAAGAAATTGGTTACAATTTCTCACAAACATCATTTAAAATGGGGCACATAATTAAAATTCATAATTATTTTTGTAGACTCTCAAAAGAAATTTTGTGTAAACCAAATTATACTTAATATTTTGTTAATATATATATATACACAGTTTGCAGTTTATTTCTCAATGTTTATTTTACCCATGTGTGAATATCAGTTAAATTGGGAAAAATGGCTTCCAATGGTGATATTAATTTCATCAACAATTAAGGTTTTATGACTGTGGAAATAATACTTAAAAAGCCTTTTTGTGTGTATGTGTGTGTGTGTGTGAAGAAGTGAGTTTTTTCTCCAACAATAGCAGTGACTATCTAACACAGGGATGTCAAACCCAATTTCATTGAGGACTACATCCAGGTTGTGTTTGACCTTGAGTGGCCAGGATAAATGTGGCCTGAGCCATGGCCAGGTCGATATCACTCAAGTCGATATCACCTGTGGTGACCTGAATGCTCTGCCAGCAAAAATGGGCTTAGTATACCATTCCCGATGAGAAAAACTGAGCGTAGAGAAAGTGTGAGGGTGCAAGATATCAACTCCAGAGTCCGTAATAACACAGTGATACAAATTATATCTATATTTACAATATGTACAACTATTATCAACCAACATAGTTCAAGCACTAAGGAATAATATATCATAGCACAGATGCATACATTAACAGTCAACGTACTTAACAATCATCAGGTAAACAAACATCAAGCAATAAGGGAATCAGGAGAGCAAGAAAAATCAACTAGCTTTCCATTTCCTTTATACATTTATGTTAACATATAATTATACCATTATCATAATTACTGGTTACAGCTGTTTTACAAACTCTCTTAAAGAAATAAACCAACATTTGAGTAATCTTAATCCTAGCACCAAGTCAGTTTTCGGCTGCGATAGCAGCATGCAACCTTCTGCCAGTGAAAACAAATCTTAGGAGGACCTCACATTATCAGCTGCGATAATTTTTTCCAGCAGAAGCACTATGGGCCAGTACTTTGCTGTTTCCTTGCAGGCCAGATCTAAGCACCCCACAGACTGGATGTGGCCATGGGCCTTGAATTTGGCATTCCTGGTTTAACAAGGCAGCTAGGAAAAGTAAAAGTCCTAACATTATGAAAATTGTTGCATTTGTAAACAACAGCATGAGAAAAAATATAATTTGTAAGATAATAATATGAAGAAATAAATTAGATAATTGAATTTTGTATTGTTAAAAAAAACTAGCACAAAGAGGGTAAAAACAGTTTTCTTCCTCTGCTTAAGCCTATTTTTGCCAGGGTGAATCTATAATAGCACAACTGAAAGTATTTATTAGATAACATAACAGGAAATCTGTCCATACTAAGATGTATGAAAAAAGCAGCAATCACAAGAGGAATGTTCAGGGAAATACAGCACTTTTGACTTCAATAGGAACATTTATAGCAAGAATGTAGGGTTATAAATTCTAGAATATTCAATGGAGCTGTATACTATTTTTTGTCTGGTCAACGCATTTTTTTAAAAAAGGAAAATAAATCAAAAAATAATAAATAATAAAAAAGGAAAATAATAAAAAAGGATATAATGCAGACTATTACGGTATTGCAGGTTTTCTCCCTTTGCATCAGAATATGAAATATTGCCTGACATTGCACATAGAATCAATTGTTTATTAAGAAATTGAATTGATTTTATAACACAGATTTTGGAGTTAATATTGATGGCAGTTATCTTATTAGGCTTTACTTTCCAAATACCGTATTTTTCGGCCTATAAGACGCCCCCGACCATAAGACGCAAATAGTTTTTATAGGTGGAAAACAAGAAAAAAAAATTCAAAACCCCCCCACCCCAGACCAGGTTGCTCCCGGAACTGTATGGGGTGCCCGCGGCTTCATCCCCAGCCCCAAAGCCCTGAACCATCTTGTTTTGGCTGTTGCAGGGCGGCAGCAGAAGGAAAGAGAGAAAAAAAAAGAGGAAGGAAGGAAGGAAGGAAGGAAGGAAGGAAGGAAG
>JANHFP010006317.1:7521-22543 GCA_032468135.1 Calamaria suluensis | reverse complement strand
AATAATAATAATAATAATAATAATAATAATAATAATAATAATAATAATAATAATAATAATAATAATAATGATGATGGGAAAATATTGGGTGACTGAAAAGGTACTTAACTTTTTTTAAGTGAGGCCTATGACGATTAGAGAAATGGTATTAAGTGTATAGGAACATTTCAAATGTGAACAAACTATAATTTTCTACTTTAAGTTTATGAGGAAGTATTTGATGTTCTTATTCTTTAATAAATCTGTTTAATGCCAATGCTACAATTTTTATAACCTTCAATATCACTAGCACAATTTGATTTTCCATTAATATATATGTCTAATTTCTGTATAATAATGACCAGATGATTATTACTTATTTCTATTTTATTGAGGTTGTGAACTATAATTTTATTTTGAATTTTAATATACAAATCACAATGTAATTTCATTGTGTATATGCCATATTGTATTAACAGCATGCAATGCTTCCTAAGAGAACCTAGAAAAGAGGTACAAGTAGTCTTTGACCTACAACTGGCCACTTAGCAACCATTCAAATGTACAAAAAGACATGACCCAAGTTCAAAGTTATGGACACTGCAATTCCCTACCTTGTATCACCCTTATAACCAACTGCAGGGATACATCAGCACAGCCCCTCCCCCCATCTTTCATCCTGCCTGGTTTTGACTGGGCCTCCCTATGCCCCTCAAGAGTCCACCAAGCTGTGGTGTACTCTCCTTCACACAAGGGAGCCTAAAGAAGCTACCAGCATACAAGGGAGCGTAAAGAAGTTATCCATAGGGTAGTTACAGCCTATAGGCTTTGGCCCTCTTGCAGGACTCAACCTGTTCCTCAGCCAGATCCAAGGCTCAGCAGCACACAAGCTACAATTTATTTTTTGCACAGGAGGCTGGCCAATGCCATGCAATATGAAGCTCAACTTTTTTACGGAGGCTGCTGGCCTTTTGACAACTCCATGTTATTCTACTAGCAAGTAGTACTTCTTCTGAGACTATATGGGGCTCTGGTTTTTTTTAGGAAACACCCCAAACTCCACAAACAAATGGATCCTCCTTAAAAAAACAGAGCCCTGTATAGTCTCATGAGAAGTGCTACTATCTAGGAGAATAGTATGAGGTTAGAATGAGCCTAACAGTCTCTGTAAGAAAGCTGAGATTCATATCGCATCACCCAGGCTCCTCTGCAAAAAACAAAAACAAGTTGGGTAAGATGCTTAATGACCATAAGAACATAATGGTCAGTTTCTGTCACGGGTGTAGGTCGAATACTACCTGTATTAAATATGGTACACAAAACAATTTTAATAGGCAGAGTAGGTAAATGGCATCAGATAATTTCCCATTTAAGTGTGACTCACATACTCTCAATATGGAGGGTTCATTTTACCAGTAGTAACCAGCAAATAGGGAAGATTTCAAATATAGGAATTCTGTTTAATTTATTCCCACTTAGAGTCATCCCTAATTAACTGATATTTCTCTGTGTATTTTTTTTACTCAAAATAGATAAATTTTCTAGTTCACAGATGAAATATTTCCATAGATAAAATATATGACAAGATACTGATGAAAAAAGAGCTGGTTCTGAACCATTATTTATCTTTTTTTAAAAAAATCTGACCTTGTTATATTCTAGTGATGTTCAATTAATTTAATATGGAATCAAATACTCTTTTACTATGAAAGTTTCCACAATAATCAAAAATAAAACAGAAATATTGAAAAATATATTTTTGTACATTTAATCAATCCCTTTATTTTTCAAATCAGGTGATAGTCAGATCTGGACCTGGCACTTTCCTCAGTCTAGCTGTATATGATGTTTGGATCTTCTGGACAGACTGGGTGAGAAGAGCTATACTGCGATCCAATAAATATACAGGTGGAGATACAAAAATTCTTAGATCTGATATCCCACATCAACCTATGGGCATCATAGCTGTTGCTAATGACACTAACAGCTGTAAGTTACTGAAGTACATCAGTATTTATTTACTGGTAGATTAAAAAAAATCAGTAAAAGGATTATTTTTTGCAGTTCATTATACTGTTCTCTTTTAGATATATAACTTTCATTATAGAGAGAAAAATAGTTATCACAGAAGTAACAATCTTAATTTGAAACAGTTTTCAAATGAAAACTGAGGAATGAGAAAGCAACTTCTATTGAAAAAGCATTCAGATTTCTCTCTGAAAGTTTTTTGAAATGTGAAATCTGTGGGAACTTTTATGAAAATTATTTGCAATACCCATCCATTAGCTGGTGGGGCTGCACTTCAAGAGAAAAGCTCCTCTACCTATCTCTCTCCCAAGGTAGCCGGCTAACAAGATAATTTGTATCCCTGTGTTCAACATGTTATAATGCCATAGTAACAAAGGCAAGTGTTTAAAAATCGCCACCTGGTTCAAGCTACCTGATTTCTTTACTGTCTTCATCATTAGTACTTATCAGATTATTTAAGATGTTTTTCATATTTTTCACTAGGTATTCTTTCATTATTTCCAACTATGGTCCAGATTAATCAATCATTTCACTTAATGAACCAACATTTCATCTCATATTCAAACCGCCTTCCAAATTAGCAAATTTTGTTCTTATATAAAAATCATGTTACTATGGAAATCACATAAATTCATCAAACTCTTTCATTCCTGTTTCATATTTGGAACTTAACCATGTATTTTTATTTGCAATATAATTTATGTCTATTTCATATTTATTTATTGATGAGAATTCTGCTAAAATAATTAAGATCTATACTGTTAACATTCGAAGCCTCCTTATTTGTACAGTGGTAGAAGTTTGCAGATTTCATAGGGAGCCTTAGATTACCATGGTTACACTGATGAAGAAAAAAGAAAGAATATTTCCTGATATTTATTCTTTGGTACAGATAATATTTTGTCTCTTCAGTCTCTGAACAGTCTTCAGTTGCCTGTCAGTTATTTCTTTCTTACCAGAATAGTAAGTTGTTGTTTAGCATGCAATTCAGTTTTGCTTAAGACATCATTTGTGGACTTTTCCATTTTGTATATCCTAATGCAGAAATACATTGGTATTTTATGTTGATCAACACATTATTTTGGGGGATCAACATAGATAAAAATGTGCATACAAAAATTATCTATCTATCTATCTATCTATCTATCTATCTATCTATCTATCTATCTATCTATCTATCTATCTATCTATCTATCTGTCATCTTACCAAATTTATTTCCTTGTGTTTTATTTTCAAAGAGTTATTCTTCTGAGAGATGACTGTTGCTCTTTACTAACCTCCTGCTTCATTTTCATCTCCCGGCTTAAGCTCACTGATTCTATGGCTTGGTTGACAGTCAAGTTATCTAGGCTTATGTTCTTGGAAGACTTCAAGTTGCCTTGTCTGGGGTGTGAAGTCTGAGGAAGTTCAAGAGTTTATGCCCGCCATGATGGTAGTGGAACTGACATATAATGGTTATTATTTGCCTGTGTCATGGTTAGAACACTTTCTCTTTGCCCTAGAATCCCTTGGTGCTGCTCCAATTAGAGAGAAGTTAAACCTATTCACCTGGTCTGTCCCAAGTGACTTATGGATCCCATTGGTTTTCAGAGTGAGTTTTTATTGTTCTGCACATTCTGAGCCACTAGTTGGAATGAAGTGGCTGCTAGGGCTTCAGTTAAATCATCACAATGTGGCCTCTTCTAATGGATATTGGGTTCTTAGTTCCTTGCTTTACCAAGGAACTAAGGGAAATGAAGTGCAAGAAACTCTGGAACAATGCTTGAAGCATTTTTGGAGATCAATAATGAGTGAACCTGACCAAACACAAGTTAGAGTTGTTGTTAGGGACTACCTTGTAGCTGTAAGAGCAGTAAAGCATCAATATTTATCTTTCTTATTGTATCCACACATAGCTGCCTAGTGATCCAGTTAAAGTGATACAGGTCCTCCTGAGAAAGTTTGAATTGGAGATTTTTCCTTCAGAGCTACTATGAAAAATATCTGAGACATTTGTCAGCTAAAGTCACTTGGATCTGCTTCAAGCTTGACTCCAGTTTTAAGGATGATCCCATGGAAGTGACTAGTTCAGTCTGATTTGGTGATATTGTTCATTTTAATTATGTGGACAGGATTCTTGGCATTGTTAACTCAGCCATTTGTGTGTTGGACTCATGTCCCTCCTGATTAGTAAACATGATAGTAAACAAAGATGGATGATCTTTGCAGTGGTTAAGTCATTTTGAAAGATGTGGGGGGTCTCACTATTGTTTAGAGGCTGTGCTTTACCCTGTCTTTAAGAAGTTGTTGTTTGAACAGAAACTCCATTCCTTTTTTCATAGGGTAGGTTGTTGAAAAGATGTTTGAACTGCAGCTTCAAAGAATCCTGGAGAAAATTGATTATCTGGACCCTTTTCACTCAGGTTTCAGAATGGGCACAGAACCAAAATGGCATGGATCGTATATATGGATTACCTCTGATAGAAGTGGGATGGGAACTTTGCTTTCTTTTATTCTTGGTGGCTTTTAATACTTAAGTCACCCTATCCTTCTGGACCACTCCAAAGATTAGGAACAGGGGGAGAGTCATCCTTCTGGACCACTCCAAAGTTAAGGGTTTTTTTCACAATTTTGCACTGGTTCTTCTGCTTTCCCCAAGGCAAGTTCTAGTTTGTAATTATAGAAAGACAGAGAATTAGCATACAGTCTTTTTTGGGGGAGGAGAGGCTCAAGGTTCAATGATCTCTTATTTAATATCTTAATGACCTCAATAGCAGGGAAGATTCTGGAAAAGATAATTAAGCAATAGATCACTAAACACCTAGAAGCAAACAAAGTAATAACCAAAAGTCAACATGGGTTTGTCAAAAACAGATCATGCCACACTAATCTTGTTGCATTCTTTGACAAAGTGACAAAATTAGTGGACCAGAGGAATACTGTAGATATAATTTACTTGGACTTCAGTCAAAAACTTGATAAACTAGACCATAACCTACTACTAGATAAAGTAGAAAAAATTGGGTTAGACAGCATCACCACCAGATGGATTCATAAATGGCCGACCAGCCACTCTCAATGTTTAGTCTTCAATGGAACTGCATCTACATGGAGGGATGTATGCAGTTGAGTACCCCAAGGCTCTCTTTTAGGCCCAGTACTTTTCAACATCTTCATCTATGACTTGGATGAGGGATAGATAGGGAACTCATCAAATTTGCAGATGACACCAAGCTGGCAGGAATAACTAACACTCCAGAAGATAGGCTCAAGATACAGAAGGATCTTGACAGACTGGAACATTGGGCACTATCTAACAAAATGAAATTCAACAGTGAAATAAGTAAGGCTCTTATTTAAGGCAAGAAAAACAAAATGCACAGGTATAGTATATGTGATACCTTGCTTAATAATAGTAACTGTGAGAAGGATATTGGAGTCCTAATGGACAACCATTTAGATAAGAGCCAACAGTGTGCAGCAGCTGCCAAAAAAGCCAACACAGTTCTGTGCTATATAAACAGATGGATAGAATTAAGATTGCATGAAGTGTTAATACCATTTCATAACACTTTAGTAAGGCCAAAGTTGGAATAGTGCATTCAGTTTTGGTCATCACAATGTAAAAAAAAAGATGTTGACACTCTAGAAAGAGTGCAGAGAAGAGCAACAAAGATGATTAGGGGACTGGAGCCTAAACATATGAAGAATAGTTGTGGGAACCAGGCATGTCTAGTCTGATGAAAAGAAAGACTAGGAGTAGGATGTGATAGCAGTGTTCCAATATTTCAGGGGTGCCACAAAGAAGATGGAGTCAAACTATTCTCCAAAGCACCTGAGGGTATGACAAGAAACAATGGGTTGGAACTAATCAAGGAGAGAAGCAACTTAGAACTTAGGAGAAATTTCCTGATAAATATAACAATTTATAAGTGGAACAACTTGCCTTCATAAGTTGTGAATGCTCCAACACTGAATTTTTAAGAAGATATTGGATAACCATTTGTCTGAAGTGGTGTAGGGATTCCTGCCTAATCAGGGGGTTGAACTAGAAGACGTCCAAGGTCTCTTCCAACTCTGTTATTCTATTCTAATGAAGTCACTAGATGAGGTCATCTGTCAGCATGGGATGAAGTATCATGAATATGATGAGAATAAAGAGCTCTGTATCTCCTCACAAGGCTGACCAAGGGCTACTGTAAAAGTTTTGCCTCAGTGGATAAAGAAGAGCAAGCTTCAATTTAAATTTGGCAAGATTAAGTGGCCATGCAGTTCATCTTTGCTTCTGAATATGGTAACAAATAAAACCAGTGTACAATCTGGGTATTCTTCTGGATTCATGGCTCCTATTCAAAGAATACAGGTAATCCTCAAGTTATAACCATGATGGATCCCGCCCATTGCAGCCATAAGTCATTACAGTCATAAAATTGGTCAGTCACGTGATTGACCTAATTTTATGACCTTTTTTATGGTGGTTAAGCGAACAACATTAGTTTACAACAGTTGTTGTAAAATAAACAGTCTTAAGTGAAATGCAGCAATGTTGCCGAGCTCCCAAATGGCAATCATGAGACTATGGAGAGGAGGAAATCATCAAAAGTTGAGATCTGGATCATAAACGCCCTTTTACAGGTCCATTGTTACTTTGAATGGTTGCTAAACGACTGGTTTAAGTCGAGGACTACTTGTAGATTGTAGCTGTGACCAAGAGAGCTTTTGCAAACCTTCACTTTATGTAACAATTGCACCATTCCTGGATCAGGAGCCACTGTTCACGATCACTCACTTCAGAGTGGATTAGTGTAATGTGTTGTACATATATAATCCATGAAGACTATCTGGAAAATGCAAATTTTCCAAAAAGCACTCATACCATGTAATGTATTGGCCTTGCTATGTTAAAAGATCATAAATATTGAAACAAGCTGTTCCGATGCAAATTGGTTACTTGTTTTAGCTATACCATATATTTTTTTCTCACCAGGTGAATTATCCCCTTGTGCCCAAATGAATGGAGGCTGTCATGATTTGTGTCTCCTGACACCTGATGGGAATGTTAATTGTTCATGTAGGGGTGACCGCATACTTACAGGTGATAACAGATGTGTGTGTAAGTACAATTCTAATCCATCCTCCTTCCCTCTTTCTTTTATGATGACTTAATTATTAATGATTAAGCATTAATGATGCTTAATCAGAGCATTAATGATGACTAAAAATAATTCTAACTGACCAAAGTTTCACAAGTTACTTCATAAAACAGAATAGAAAGAATTAAAGTGAGCTTTTAAAAATATGGGGAAAACAACTGATAGATTCACTTATGTTGGAATAGAGTTTTTGTGTTCTTAAGTTTTCAAAATTCAAATTTCTTAAAAAAAACAGAAAAGACAAAAGTTTCATTACATTTCATTTCTTATAAGCTTACTTGGGGAGGGAAACCTGTATGCATTACTTGGGAAGGAAAACTTTTACTCATTTTTATATATATTTTCTTTAACATATGCATTTTGATATACAAGTTACACATTTCAGCAAAATAATGATTGTATTCCAGATTGCATGATGCTACCTGTTTATCTATTAACCCAATTAAAAAGTATGGTCATCCAGAATACTTGTTGTTATAACTGTTGCATTGTGAATGAAACTGAATTTTTATTCAGTTAAGGAAGAAGTAATGTAAATAGGGAAAATTGTGAAAAATATGAGAAGTCTGGTACTAGGACAGGACCAAAGGCCTATCACATCTGTCATTCCATTTATTCATTTATTTACTTATTAATCCATTTATTAAATGTATATGCTGCATGCCTCCATACCTCTCCAATAGGGTGAGTTCCCATATTGTTTTTATCTTTATTTAAATTTGTTATTCGCCAAATTCTAATGAACTTTGAGAAGTGTACAAAATCACACACACACATACAAACAACCCATAAAAACAACTTTTTTATCCTTTGAGGAAGAATAAAATATTTTGCTTCTCATCTCCCTCCCAGTTCCTCCAATTTGTTATTTCCCATCTTCTGACAAATCATTGTATGCTATTGTGCATAGCTCCTTTATTTATTTTATGACAATAAGATACTTTGGGAATTAAATGCTATAAACTTTGCTATTTGAATATTTAATTGATCTAAAACAAATTTTCATCAATAAATTAATTTATAGTCAGTATATTATAACTTGCAGTTTTTTATGACAAAGCTGCCCCTCTCTGGCAATAGTAATTAAAAGTGAATGGGACATAAAGATGATTTAAACTGATAAGAAACACATTAATTAAGGTTGTAGACATTGTAGTGCAGTGGAGTCTTAAAACAGCTGTGAAAATTATAACTTTAGAGATCAATTGATCTTGTATGGACAGATACCTGATTTCCAAGTTCCAAGTGAATCTAATTAAAATATCAGTATCTCACAATAACATTTTATTTAAATATAGCCTTAAAACTATCACATTTAGAGCAATAACACACTGCAGAGAATCCTGTTCAGAGTTGATTTGCTACAAGCGCAAAGGTGCAATTAACTTAGCAACATAGCTAGGCATTAATACTTCCCAAGGGTACTCAAATGCTTAATTGACATAAATTTATTACATGCTGGTTGTTAGGAAATAAATATACATTACTGCATTATATAAGTTTTCAAATAATGCATTTGATTGTCCATGTGAACGAAAAAAATAGAAACCAAATGTTGCTGTATTGATTCACCAATTTGCCATCCATTTAGTTTCCAGTTCTGATTTAATTGTCCAGTTTTCAGTTTATATATGTATTAATATGACATTAGCATGAACAGAGCCCATGATATGTTTTGCATAGTGAGCATTCTTATTTTCATAGAAGGAATGCATATTTATACAGATATGGTTTACAGAGACTTATGTTCTAAACTACAGTGAGATGGAAAACAGATACTTCAAGAATGGGGAGAAATAGCTTAAACACTCATTGAAATCCAAAATTGTTAAGTAAAATCCAACTTTGCATAAATCAAACTCCATTAATGGAATGGCAGTTTTGGTCTAGTTCAGTCCTTTGTATCTACTCTGAATCTTTAGAGACTGTCTGAAATAGACTGTGAACCTGTGACAAGTGAGAGACAGTTTCCCATTGTATAAAACATAACAGGTTTTGGTAATAGAAACACTTCTAATAGAATCATACCAAAGCATTTCACCCACAAATGGAATGTACACGTGCAGCATACTACATGAAGATAATTGAGGCAGGAATATAACACTTGCAAAATAAACATGTGAGAAGATGCTGAGGAAATACCTATACTGGGAAATTCAAGTTCTAGTGACATTAGCAGGGTGATAATAATTTGGAGGAGGGAAGAAAATTAATAACGGAGGGTCAAGGCCCTTTTCTTGCTCCAGAGCAAGAGAAACACAAAGGTGTTCACTTTTTTATAGATTACAGTTACTTTTAGAAAAACACGTGGCAGAAATTTTATGTGGGTTCATGGCTTATAGTTATGAATTTAAAAATGTGACAAAAGAAGCTTGTTAAGGCTTTCTAAATATTATGCTATAAAATTGCAATTTGAATGATATATTATTTTGCACTCAGATACAGTGTAATAGCAAGTTCAGAGAAGCAAAATGAGACTTAGCCAGATTTGGAGAAAATATAATTTAAATATAGAGTAGTTTGAACTGGCTCATAATTGGTCCCACAGTCCTCTCAGTTCTTTGCTCCACACCACCATTCAACTGAGAACTAGTACCAAAAATTCATTGGGCACAAATCACTTTAAGAAAGCAAGCAAGTTTTGAACAAAAAATGTACACGTATCAGATACTTTCTGGTGTTTCAAAGTTGTATAGAGAAATAAGGGAACTAAAGAACTTAAGAGACAGGCAGAATAGGATTTTAATCTTGTAAATGTGATCCTGGCAACAGAAAAGATTGGGAGGTCATGCTAGAAAGCAATATGAAGCCTTGGAAGTCAAGCACATCTTAGATTGGATTTCAGGTTAAGCTGACATCCATAAGATTTTTTTGTACCTAAGAAAAGATGACATTGTCAATGTTCAAATGTAATAATAGGTTTTGGAATAAAATCAATCTAAATTGGAATAAAGGCAGTTCAACTGATTGTTAACAAAGGAAACAATGGATTCTTTCTCTGAAATAAAAGCTACTACAAAGAGGAAGAAGCCAATTACGAGATTGAATTAGATTGAATTTCTGAATAATCAGAAAAGAAATACTATTGAAGTAGTATGGATCCTGTTATGCACAACATTATATAGTTAATTGATCTATCTTTTATTGGCAACATTTAAGAATTGGGACATTTTGCCTCCAAGGTATTTGGAAAATTATTTAGCTGGCTAGGCAATGACTTGGAAACTGGTATGCATTTGTACATATCTGCAGTTCTTTGGGAGCAATTCCCTGCATTTGTTCAATAGAGAATATACCACCATTAGATTCTGCTTCCGCTGTAACCAGCTTGGGTTTTTTTCTCTATCCTGAAAACTATGTGTTTATTTCTACTAGATTTTCTTGAAGAAATCTTTTGTTGGGGGATTCCAGTAAAAATATACTGTAAATGACATGTGTATAAAAAGCCCAGAGTTTTAATTACCTAGTAACAATACAAATGGTCAGATGCAGCTTAGATGGGACCCTGTTCATTGATACCTTATTGAAAAAAAAAGTCATTTCAGTATTGTGTAAAAACCAAGATGGATAGAATAAAGCCAGTATGGATAGAGATCGATACAATAGATGTTTGATCTATGATATGACCTTACCCCAGAAATCACAGTGGCATCTAGTCTACAGTTGTGCTGCTATGTGACAGCTAGATTTACATAAATAGAGAGTTGAATATTCAAAACACTGAATAGGGCTGCAGGTTAACTTGAAGTATGCTTTTATCATAAAATCAAGGAATTATGGGTGTAGGAAAATTTACCTATCATTTAGCTCAGCTAAGAATTGAAAACATATGTAGACAATTAACTAAAATGCATGAACGTACACATTTCAAGACAAATAGACAAATGTAGCATTTTTGCATATTCATTTTTGGATGCAAAAGTAATGTCTTTTTTCTTCTCAAAATAATTATGAAAGCATTTTACTTTTTAAAAACAAAATCCTTCCCACATTACCTCTTGTAACTTTTCTATACTACTTTATATACATAAATCTCCACATATAACCTTCCCAAAAGACTTAAATGTCTTAAATAAATAGAATTCAAAATGATTCAAATACATAGCTACCATGTATTTAAGTTGTCATATCAGCACAAGTTCTCCTTCTTCATTCATTCCCATGTTGATAGAGGGAAAGTTCATAGAAAAGTTAACAATTTCTTTTTGAAAAATGAAAAGTGATACCACCTGGTTTTCCTGCCTCGTCAGTTTCTTGCACAAGAACACCTCCTCCTATTCAATCATATCTTGTACTTCAGAGGGCTAAATTTTTGGGACTACAATTGCCTTTTATGCCATTAATTCATCTTTTCTTCTTTTCAGCTAAAAATATGTCATGCAATTTCTACTCTGAATTTGAATGTGGAAATGGTGAGTGCATTGATTACCAACTTTCCTGTGATGGTGTAGCTCATTGTAAGGACAAATCTGATGAGAAATTATTGTATTGTGGTAAGTCAGTCCACTAAATGTCCATTTCTTCCATTTGGTTCTCTTGCTATATCTTGTTTTATGTAATGCTTTTAGCTACTGATTCATGTCTGCATGCCTAAACATTTCAACTGTAATAATGCTATGTAAATGACAAAAGCTATTTCTCTGTTTTAATTTATAAGAAAACAGAAACTGTCGGAAAGGATTTAAGTCTTGTTTAAATCGGCGCTGCATATCTAGTAATCGAATTTGTGATGGCAAAAATGATTGTGGTGATAATTCTGATGAAAGAGTTTGTGAAGGTACATTTTTATTTTTTTGAAGAGTATTAGTTTGATTATTGATAAAATTGAAAATGAAATATAATTAAAATGTTAATTGGACTGTAATTCACTGTTTGATCAATGCAATTTTCGTACATGAAAAATCTGGTCATTTAAAAAAAAAACAAAAAACCATAATTCACATTTATGGAATGAAATAACATGAGATCAGTAATTATCACTTTAAGACCAGTTAATAATCTGAAAAGGATATATTAATACAAAATGTTGGGATCGGTAATAATTTGATGTCTAGAAACATGTGCATATCTACACACGCACACGCACACACACGCACACACATTGGGATAAGGTGTCTCTTTATCTATAATCTATCCTCGTCAATACAAATATTTTTTTAAAAAAAATATTTCCCTTTTCTCTTGCCTCTAAAAATATCCTCTTTCCTTTATAGTTTCTGGATGTTCTTCCATGGAATTCCGCTGTTTAGATGGAACCTGCATTCCAAAGTCAGCTCAATGCAATCAGATTGTGGATTGTTTAGATGCTTTGGATGAGAAGAACTGCAGTAAGGAACTCCGCTTTTTAATTTATTTTTTTATTTCATTTGTATAATACTTTATTGTTTTTTTCCCTTCAGACAAATATGTACTTCACGTATTTGTGTTTTATATAATACAGCAGAATTTATACAAACAATAAGCTCAATGGAATTTGAGTACATTGAACATGATAAGAATACATCCTGTGTTGACAGGCAATATAATGTTTATGGGAAATAAACTGACCAACATAAGATAAATTCCAGTAATGAGATCAAACTTTTAAAAAATATATTATAATGTATTATAATTGCATTTTATGTTCTCAGATAACACAGACTGCAATGATTTCTATAAACTTGGAGTGAAATCTTCAGGATTTATTAGCTGTAACTTCACTTCACTTTGTATACTACCAGAATGGCTGTGTGATGGATCTAATGATTGTGGAGATTATTCAGATGAATTAAAATGCCCAGGTAATTCAGGGAAAATATATTTCTTCATAATAATGAACGCTATTGATTACTGCCATTTTGTGTTTGTACAATTTATCTTCAAGATACCATGATAACTAGAAATGCATTGCTTCTTTTATTTTACTGAAGTTCGAAATAAGCATACATGTGAAGAAAATTATTTTGGCTGTCCTAGTGGTAAATGTATTCTGATTTCCTGGGTATGCGATGGTCAGAAAGATTGTGAAGATGGCAGTGATGAATTACTCTGTGGTGAGTATTTTATCATCAATCCATGAACATTTCTTTCAAAAGAGCTATTGATAATGAGTTCTTAGAGCACATTTAATTTTTAAATGTGCAATTAATTTTTAAAATCAAAATCTAAATTAACATCATGACAGTCTGACAAATTTATATGGTTTACTAAAGCAAAAATAATGTTGGAACTAAGCACTTCTGAATTCTTCTGGCATAAGCAAGGAGAACAGTTTAACAGTGACCATGAGTTGGGAGTAAAGAAGGTTCCAAGTAATACAAGCAGCTTTGTGGCATCAGAATGGAATCTCTGCCTTTTTATTATATGTCTTATGATGGTGTCCACCCAAAAGTATGCTTCTTTCATCATTCTGATTGATGCAACTGCTCTGCCTTCAAAATGATTTTTTTTTTTAAATGGAAAAAACTGGATCCCACAAAACCTAATGTTAAAATAATCCCACATATTATGTGCAGACTTTCACCTTTCTGTTTACAGATGTGATTTCATTATAGCACAAATAGTTATAAAACTGCTTCAACGTTCATAAACTTTTTTTAAAAAAAATATCAGATTAAATTGCATGGAAAAAATGAGCCAAACTCTCTGTATCCAAACAATAGCTGAGATAAATTTGTTCAGAAAATATTTTCAGTTTATATTTAGCACTCCAGTTATAAACAGCATAACATATAGTTTCACAATGCTGCCATTGGATGCGTTATAATTTACATCTTTTAGATTCCTCCTGTTCATGGAATCAGTTTGCTTGTTCTGAACAAAAATGCATCTCCAAACAATGGACTTGTGATGGGGAAGATGATTGTGGAAATGGTTTGGATGAAAGTAAAGCTATTTGTGGTGAGTTGTATAATGATGCTAATTTTAAAATGTCCGAAGCTGTCTAGAGATGTATTAGTGTATCAGGGAAAAAACTTCTGTATTTGGCAATGGCATGTAGCCTGTGAAATAGTTTCACCTTTCAGAAGATGGAAGTTAATGGTTTATTTGTATTTGTATGGGTTTTTTTAATTGTGTGAGCTGCCCAAAGTCACATATGCGAAATGGGCAGCTATACAAATTGAACAGGTAAATCAGTAAATAAATCTGGCATAGCTTGTTCCAAACCTTTGTGTAATTCAAAATGTTTTCAGATATTAGTGATGTACTGTTTGAAAGTATATGAGAACCTTATACAGTCTAGCCTTTCCTAATGCCAATCTTGATGATGGAAATAATAAACCAATACTATTTGAAGAACCATTATATATATGCATATATAAGAGTGTGTGTGTGTATGTATGTGCATATATGTGTGTGTGTGTATTTTAGATTTCATGACAAATGCCACGAAAGGTAAAATCCAAGGAACTACTGATAATAGCCTTTGCCGTCTCTGCAATAAACACGACGAGTCAGTTAATCATTTAATACGTGAGTGCTCAGCCATTGCCCACACTAAATACAAGAAGTGACATGATGATGTGGCCCGCAAAATCCACTGGACATTCTGCAAGAAATACAACTTTCTGACCAAGGACAAACCCTGGCAACGTAACATAGAAAAAGTCCTAGACAAAGGCCAGATTAAGATCCTGTGGGACTTTAGAATACAAATGGACGTACATGTTGCAGCCAACACACCAGACATCACTTTGATTGAACGCCAACAGGCAACTTTAATCGATGTTGCCATACCTGGGAACTATAGAGTCCAGGAAAAAGAACCCAAAAAGATTGAGAAGTACAGGGCTCTGGCCTTAGAAACCACCTGAATCTGACATAAGCACACAACAGTGCTGCCTATCATCATTGGCGCACTTGGAACAATCTCACCCAAGTTTATGGACTACTATAACCGATT
>JANHFP010006314.1:45628-58529 GCA_032468135.1 Calamaria suluensis | reverse complement strand
ATTAAAACTTGAAAACTATATGAAAACTTTAAATATGTTATAAGAAAGCAATATTCTTTTTGTCACATTGGCAATATTGTGTATTCTCAGTGTTCTGGTTAAGATCAAGTGGGGTGCTGCATAGAGAAAACAATGAAATTTGTAACATGAACCAGCTACATGAAATTTAGGCAGTGCAGAAGGTCATGTGGTGTTTATTACCTGATGAATGTTTTAATTTAGTGACATTCCTTTACATGATATTAAACTAGGGAGTCAGAAATTCCAAGAAAACACTCTAGCCAAAAGCTGAATCAGCTACTGATAAAGTTTGTTCTCTTAAATGTTAGTTCTTCTTCTTTTAGATTTTAACTTGTTTAGTATATTAACTTTGGTCCAAATGTGACAAAAGAATATTTTCATGCTATCATTTCAGCAAAACGAATTCAACTAAATATACATACTTTGAGATTGCATTTGTATATCAGAAAATAAATCTGGAAAACCAATATCATGTGTTATATTTATGAAAATCAGAATTGTCAAAATAAATAGGATGAAACTTACGCAGTATTATAAAGGTGAATTGACAACTGACATTATTTATAGCTGATAATAACAAAAGCAAGAATTGAGTTGCTATTTTTTAAAGAATAATTCTTTGTTTCACATATCTGCTCAGTCTTTTAGGAAGTGATCCTTGACTAACTTCCAATTTACTGTTGGAATGACTTCCTGCACATTAGTGGCCATGAAAACCTATACCCTATGACCTCCAATTTGCTTGTCTTGCCTCCCAATACGTTTTCCCCAATTTAGACCCCCCAGATACATTGGATCAAGTTTCATAATTTTCCACCAGCGGTTTAGTCACACTGTCTTGGAATGGAGGCACTAAAGTCTCACTGGACTAAATTCCCTTTCTGCTCCATAGATGCTCCGCTCCAAATTTCTCTGTCTCTTTCCTACATCGGAATTATTTTCCTTTTTACTATCAGCATCTTCTTTCCCTCCAAGAATACTACCAAATGGTAGTGCTTTAGATAGCAGACAAAGGCAATGGTGATAGACTGGACTCCTCTAGATGTGCAACCCAGCCTATCACCATTGCATTTATCTCTGTTCATTATCAGAGATTTCTGGCCCCTCTTTCACCCCCTTTAACAATTATATTTCTTTCCTCTCACTGCTTAGTTTATTCACATGTGAACCTTGAACTTGTGTGTCTGTGTATGTTTAATTTGTTAAGATTTAATTCTGTAATATGAGTTATAATTGATTTTGGCAAACAGATCTGTATGTATTAGCTTAAAGGTACAACAATCTATCATGAGATTTTGCAACAAGAATAGACTAATTTAAACAAATGTTATCTTGCCCGTGGTTAGAAATAAGTGCTTGAAGTATTAAAGTGGTCATAAGAGCCCTGCATTTTCTAAGACTGTAAACCTGCATGAATGGGTAAAAACAAAATTTTAAAATGTAGTTCATCATACAAACAGGTCCTATTTTATTTTTCCATCTACAGTTCTTTTTTGGAACAATGGACAAAATAGAAAAAGTTACTCTCTAGTAGAGTTCAGTATATATAGTAAATTCTTTTACATCATTTTTAATCATGATTGCTAAAACCCAAGTCATTTCCATTTACGCACTTTTAAAACAAAAATGATTTATGATAATAACCCTAGGGCATATCCATGTCAAGTTGCCCCATGACAAGTACAAGGCCATGAACCATTTATGGAAGGCAGGAATGGATGCTGTCATCTTCTACTTGCCTCAGCCCACAGCAACACAGCCCTCACCCATGTTTTTCCACCTTTAGCTAACAGTAGCATTTTTCAACTATCCAATTTATCTGCTGCATTTCCATTTCTTTAAAGGAAACCCCTGCTTTTTTATTGGCAATTGTAGTGAAGCAGGAATACTCCTTGTGCATCTACTGCTCAGATAAATGTTATAAGTAGGAAACTAATGAGAAACTGCTGAAATAGAGGTTACAGAATATCCAATTAAGCTAAATCTGGGGGGAGGGCCTAGGGTTGATTTGGGTTTGGGTATTTTTTCTTGAGAAACCACAATAAAGACGGCTAGAAATATCAAAGATATTTTGACACTTCTGCAGCAGTCAGTTAACCTATTTATTGTACATTGCTATCATTTATTTTTGTGAACTTCAAATAAATTAATTAAAAGGCAAAATAGAAGCAATAGCTGCTCTGCTAGATATAAGGCAAATTGCCAGTCAGGTATGAGACCAATGGGCAAATTAATGAGTTGTGAAAAGTCTATCTTATAAACAAGTAGAATCTGGGAATAAGTTACTAAAAGTAAACAAGCAGTCTAGACATACAGAAGAAATACCTCATTATTATTATTTCTAGAAATGATAAGTTCTTACAGAAACCATCTGTCAAATGTGTATTTTAAAAAAAACACACCCCGTGTAAGTGCTTTGGGAAAGTTGCGAATCTTGAGATACTGAATCCTGGTCGGATCAGCTTACAGGAAGTGACCTGGTGGCCTACGCACCCTAGTTGTTTGTTCTTTGAAGTCATGGAGCCTTTTTAAAATGTTGGGCAGCAGATTTTTCTAGAAACTGGACTGTGACCTTTTCCAAGCAATGCAGTAGTAAACTGGACATTTCCCAGGCTGATAGTATTACTCTTCTACAGATCAATGTTAACTGAAACATTGCTTCTTTTCTAAATGTCAGAAGTAACAAATGTATTAGCTCATCCTGAAGGCCTCTTTCCAACTGTATTTTATCTAGCAGCTTCAGATCAACAACCCAGGCATGATGATGCCCAAATGCCCAAATGTACATTGTGACATTGCAATGTAAGTTCTACCCTTTCATACTTGCATCATATGAGACAACCACATAAGGGGAAGGTTTTGCTTTGTGATTTTGGACTTTTGGTCACTTGTCCCCAGTCCCACAAATGCTTATGCCATCTGAACAAGCAGATCAATGACACAGAGGTTAGACTGAAGTATTGCATACTAATTCTGCCCACTGCCGGAGGTTCGATTCTCACCAGCTCAAGGTTGACCCCCCCCTCCAGCCTTCCGAGGTCAGTAAAATGAGGACCCAGATTGTTGGAGGCAATATGCTGACTCTGTAAACTGCTTAGAAAGGACTGTAAGTAAGTTTAAGTACTATTGCTATTGAGGAAGGTTGTGATGCATCATAATCCTTTATAGGCAAAGCAACAGAGCATTTGTTAAATATTAAATTAATTAATCTTCCACAAAAGTACAAATCTATACCAAATGTTTTGTGAGATATAGCCAAAGAAGATCAAAGGTAATATAAAGGTGTACCAGAAGAGGGTAGTTAGTTAGTTAACTAGTTAATTAATTACTTTTATACAAGTGTTTCAGTGCTACCATATTTCAAGCAATTACAGGATTAATTATAACACATTCATAAACATGTACAATGTAGTAAGAGAATTCTGATTTTATTGCTGTTGGAGAAAATAAATAAAAATAAAATAAATAAATCTGTAAGCAGACACATTTTCTGATTTACAATAAAGGTTAGAAATCACTATCATTTCTTTTAATCAGTTAACTTTAACTGATCATCCCATATAGTCACCTGGGAGAATAATTTTCAAGTGCTGGATGTGGTGTAGATTGGTACCTTTAATCCATTTGTACAGGTGCAGCTGAGTTGAAACTTACATATTAACTACACTTTTGTGAGAGCTGTCACAGGAACACCGCATTGTGGAATAAATTAAGATTCCCAGATGCCTAGCACAACAGACATTCAATGAATTATTCTCTGTCTTTAAAAAATGCTTTGCCAATTCAAAAAATTAGAAAAGAATGTGGGCCTTGGAAGAAATAGTCAAGAAAATCATGCTGATTTCTGATGGTTTCTGATTTCAATTATTAATTTGTTTTTAAAAAGTTATCCAACTTCATTAATTTCTATTAAACAACTCTCCTGGATTACATTTCCAACTTCTCTATGTAAAACAAATGTGTTTAATCAGAAACTTGGTAAAGATGTAATTAAATCCCTATTGGAGAACTGTAGGTCTTATCTGGAACAGAGTAAAGCTCAAAGTAGCCTATCCCTGACTTTGCACAATAATCAGATCTTTACAAGTCAATTAAAAAGGCCTGATTATCAAACCCCCGCTTCCATGGCTTCCCCCTCCCCAAAACTGCACCTGGAATTCAGATGCCTCAAAACATGAGGTTTCATTTAGCTGCCATAGTTGATGACAGATGACAAGTCTAGCTTCCATGTCTAATTGCCCTTTAAAACCATCTAAACTGGGAGTGTGTTTAACTATGTGTTTTAAATAACAAACAATCCCCTAACATACAACTGATATAGTAAAATTCTACTGATAGATATCGGTTGTTTGCTTAACAAATCCTAAAGTCTTCATGTATTATTTCCAGATTTGCAGTTATAAAGTATTTATTTTTTATTTCTTTTCAGAATGGATTTTTTTTACTGTTTATAATGTTTAACTGTTACTGTTTAACAGCAATAATGAATTCTAAATAGCTGAGTTACAATAAGCAGGATATAACTCATAACTTTAAAAAAACCCAGAAAACCTTTTCTTAATTCACAGAAGTAAAGTGTTTTAAAGTTGAGTCCCTGGAAAATAACATGCAGGGAACTTGACAGCTGAAGGTGATTCCTTGGTTGCGCTATAAATGTTAAAAACAGATACTGTTTTTAGGCAGTGTGTGTAACATGGGAAACTCTCTGTCCTTTAAAATCTATATTTCAGACAAGTTAGTACTTAGTACTGAGACAATACTGAATGTCTTTCTGCCAATGGATTTATTATAGTGAATTGCTAGAAAGAGTTTGTTGACTTAGGAAAGTCATAACAAATCTTCATTTGCATTGAAGGCAAATTACTAGCTATTTGTTTTTGTTTTTAATTCCACAGGTCTAATTGACAATGAAAAGTTATGGACTATGATCATTAATAATTCAATTAAGAGCAAATTAATTGTCCTCTGAAATTAATATGCTTTTGTTACATATGAGCATGCGTAAAAACATTAATATCTTGCACGTATTGTTCTTTTCTACAGCTTTCCTTATAATAGCAAAACATCTCTCCCATCTCCTTAGAGTCAATACTGATTCTTCCATGTGGTTTTGGACACATAACACAATACAATACACAAATATTTGAAATATGAGAGACGACAAATATATAGGAGCAAAACAACAAACCCTAATATGGAATGTATTAAAGTGTTTGCTTAAGGAATGCAATACTACAGTGTCTTCTTTAAAGAAGATCAGCTTCATTGAAGCATTAGTAATGTAAAGGACTTTTAACTGTTTCTCTGGAAACCTTGAGAGCTTGGGGGATTGGAGAAAGAGATTAAATGTGTGAAATCATTTGCATTTTTACTTCACATTTTAAAAGAATAATCAGAAATGGGGTCAGTCTAACTTCTTTGGGAAAGTAAAAGGTTGGGGGAAAGAAGTTACATACTGTGCTTCTTTTAAGGAGGGATATGATAAAGGAGGGGTATGATAACTAACAATAGTTACCCAAATGACTCCAGCACATGCTATAAATGTAATAAATCTATCAACAAACATGATGAATTCAAGAAATGCCAATTATGTACCAAATATGCACATTGCAGCTGCCTGAAAATAAACAAACAAGTACCCAATTTCCTACAAGAATATTCTACATTTTTCCATCTATGTCCATCTTGCTTATCAAAATTCAACAACTTAATTTCCATGTCTGAAAGGATCCAAAACATGGAAACCACTATAAAGACACAGCAAACATTCATAGACTCCCTTGAAACACATTTAAAAACACGTATAGTAGCATATAGAACCACGTTTTACATCTCTTGAAAAAAAAATTACAACACAAAAAATGAAAACTCAACAGATCAAAATCTTATCCCAATCAAACATTACTAAAACCATAAATTCAAATGCCAGATCCAACCCCAACCATAGCAAACTTTGATCACAGCCTGACCTATCCTTGCTACAACGGATCCACTCCCACGAACTTCGCATAGAACTCAAAAAACGCCAAGATGGTGGATCTAACCTATATATCGACTACCATGCTGACCGCATTAAAAGTAAAACCTACAATCAATCCTGCAATATTCAAACCTACATCACCCAAAACAACCAACCATCCATCATCCAAAACTAGGTATACATGCCCCTTACTTCCTCAGTACCAACCGTTACTGACCTTAAATGCAAACTAATAAATGCAAAAAGCATAGTAAACAAAATACCTGAACTTCTCCTCTTATTAAATACCTTTACATTCGACATTATATTTGTTTGTGAAACATGGCTAAACTCATCCCTTCCTGACTCCATTATCATAGTAAGAGAATATCACATTTACTGGTCTGATCGTGAAACCTGCAGAGCAGGTGGAGTAGCAATCTTCTACAAAATGTCACTAAACTTAAAAAATATTCAAATAGCACATGAACTCGCTCTTCTGGAAACTATTGTCTGAATTGATCTTAAACACCACACTTCACTTCTTAGTGTAATACAGAGTACTTGACTACGACATCGCACATGAAAACAAGCTAACTACACTACTAACATCAGCAGCCTCTTGCACATAGCCCCTCATCTTTCTAGGTGTCCTCAACCTACCTCTTATCAACTGGACAACAAACGAATGTACAACTGAACCAATCCATACAACCCTATACAATGCTGTTACTAATCTAGGTCTAGATCAGCTAGTAACTAACAACAGCAGACTCAACAACTTACTTGACCTCCTTTTTTGAAACAGCTTAAACTCAATTTATGGACTAGCAACAAAAGGACCTTTTCCAACAGTGACCACTACATGATTAACTTTTGTCTCAATATACACACTTATAAGAATCACCATAATAATGGGATACCAAGCTGCAACTTCAAAAAAGCCAACTATGATCTCATAGAGACTGATTTATCATCTCTTCACTGGCAAATTATATTCTCTAAGTGTAACTTTGCCGAAAACCATTATAATTTTTTCCTACTTAAAATCAACGAAGTTATTAAACTATATGTATCACTAATTGCCACCAAAACCAAGAAAAACAAATTACCCATATCAATGAGAAAGCTCCAATCCCAAAAAAAATCCCTCTGGAAAAAAACCAAAACTGGCTATTTAGATAACTACAAAAGCTGTTACAAAAACATATGCCATCAAATAAAAACTGAATGCACAAATTACCACACCAAACAAGAAGAAAACCTTCTGCACACAAAATCAAACCACACCTTCTATAATTTTGTAAACAACAAATTAAAGACTCAAGATCAATTCCACCCCTAAAAGGACATAATGGTAAAGAATGCAATGATGAAGCAGTTAAAGCAAACCTCTTTAACACATCTTTGCCTCAGTCTTTGTTAACAGCAATGGCTCATGTCCAATATTCCCTAGCCGTACTTCTAATAAGTTCAATGATCTAACACAAATCGATTTCACAGAAGATAATGTTGAAAAGGCACTATGTAAACTGAAACCATCTCTTTCCATTGGACCAGATGGACTATGTCCATACTTCTTTAAAAAGTTCTCCACTGCTATAGCACAACCCCTAAGCATAATCTTTGAAAAATCTTTCAGAACTAGCTCCCTACCCAATTTATGGTCACCAGCCATAGCCATTTCCATCTTCAGAAAAGGAGACCGAGGCTACTCGAAAATTACAGACCGATATCTTTATGCAGCGTCACCTGTAAAGTCATGGAATCAATCATCAATCAATCCATTACCCTCCACCTACAAACAAACAACCTACTCTCTAATAAACAATTTGGTTTCAGAAAAAAAAGTATCCTATAATCTACAGCTTCTACACTGCAAAAACAGTGTAGGTTCAGTAGTACATGGCAAACTACTTCTAAAACTAAAATTCTATGGCACCTCTGGACCCCTCCATAATTGGATAACTATGTTCCTGTCAGACAGAAAACAAGTGGTCAAAATAGGGAATGCCTTATCAAGTCCTGCACCTGTCAATAGTGGTGTTCCCCAAGGCAGCATTCTAGGACCAGCACTCTTCATACAATACCATATTATAAGTAACTGTGTTCTATTCGCTGATGATGTTAGACTGTTTAACACTACCAACAATGCTGCTACCCTTCTGCTCCTGGTCAAAAAACTGGCAACTCCAAATCTCAAACAACAAATGCTCTCTTACACATTGGCAAAAAGAATCAGAACACAAAATACAAGCTAAGGGGACATGATCTTATTGATGACCCTCACTTGGTCAAGGACCTTGGAGTACTCATATCAAGTGATTTAAGTGCCAAAGCCCACTGTAGCAACGTGTCCTACCTGTCAAGGACTACTTCAGCTTCAACCACAACAAAGCACACAATAGATACAAACTTAAAGTGAACTGCTCCAAACTCGATTGCAGAAAATATGACTTCAGCAACAGAGTGGTCAATGCCTGGAATGCACTACCTGACTATGTCGTCTCATCCCAAACCCCCCCCAAACTTTGACCAAAGACTGTCTACTGTTGACCTCACCCCATTCCTAAGAGGTCTGTAAGGAGCATGCATAAGAGCACCAGCATGCCTACCATCCCTGTCATAATGTTATCTTTATTTGTATTCATTTTATTTATTTCAATTCATGCTTATACCTATATATATTTCCTAATATGTAATTGACAAATAAATAAAATAAATAAAATAAAAAATAAATAAAAAGCATCAAATGATTGCTAGAGTCCACCAATAAGTACATCTGGGAGATAGTAGCCACTCATACCTCCTGGCCTCCAAATATTTAGCATTTTAAAAGCAAGGATTGTCAGCCAGTGAACCTTCAAATGTTGCTGACCTATAGATTCCACTGCTGGTTATGTTCCTGAAAGCATTAGTTCAAAAACATCTGGCGAGCCAGTTTCTCTCTTCTCTATTTGAAAGATTTAAGATTTAGCACACAGAAATAGACCCAGAAACAAACCAGGAGCTAGCATGGCTAATGCATGAGAAAAAAAAGTACACCCAGAAGCACATTAATTCTTTAACTTTGCATTTTATATAGCAACTTTTATCATTAAAATATTCTCTGATCCGGCATATTGACATGCATTTAACCTATGTATTATTTGTAAGATATAGCAAAAAAATAATCCAAATCATCTGCAATTAATTCAATGTATATGGACAGAATTTTGTGTCATATATGTCAATTTCTACAAGTAACACTGGCAACTTTAAGACGTTTACAAGGGCAAAAGTGTACTTAATCATATACAGTGGGTAATCCTTGACTTTTACAACCACAAAGGAACCCATAATTTCATTTGTAACTCATTGCGGTCATAAGTTGACGGACCATGTGACTGCGATTCAATTTTATGCCTGTTTTTACAAAATTCATTACATTGATAGCACCCAAATTTCAGTGACTGTGATGAGCCAGCATAATGCATAACAGTGACACTTTGAGAAGGATATTGGTTTCTTGCCTATGACTATTCTCGAAGTGTCGTTCTACTGAAACTAAAAAAAACCATCACAACCCAATATCATTCTGTTGCAAATAAATAGATTTTGCAATATTGATCCTTGTATGTTCCACTGAAAACTGATATTGAACACAACAATAAATTCCCAGTTGAAAAGAGAAAAACCAGGCCTGGGAGACCATCCCCTAGCAAAGCTCAGAAAATTAAAAAAGGAAACGATAGCCTCTGAAGTTTATCATTTCCCATTGTAATGTGTGTGTTTATTTTGCACTGCTGTTTAGAGGGACACTGTTTCTTTTCTTAGAACATTAGATAAATAAGTTTTTTTTCCCCATGAGACTTCTGCAAATGGTTCTGGTTGTGAGTGCACAAGCAATAAGTACCAGATTCCACCCTGGGTGGTTCTGAAACAATGCTTGCTCATCAAGGACATACCTTTATCTGAAGCCAAAAAGGAAAAGAGTGTTTTACATTCACATCTCTTTTTCCTGGGTTTTTTTTTTGCTTCTCGGCTGTAATGCAGTAATTTTTCTTTATGGTCATTTGTGCCATGAGTTTCACACTGAAGACCATTTTATAAACCCAATGTGAAATTTAAATCAGCAATCTGCTTTTTTGTTTCACAGCTACGAGGTGAACCAAATAGATTAAGTACGGTCGTTAGAAATCTTACAAAATATTTTCCCAGTTCCTAAAAAGAAAAGGTTGATTAGGGTGGGAAACACTTTTGAAATTACAGGAAGAAACAGATCTGAAAAGAGAAAAGTATCTCACTATCAGAAATCTAAGACCAAAAAGGAAAATAACATACAGTAGATTTTACTGTTAACACATATAGACAATATGCACATATTAATGTTTATTTCATCACTCTACTTTGGGATGTCATTTTTGCTCGGAAGTTTAGTCTCTGAAAATGTCAGTGTCAAGTTGGAATGAATCAAAATACAATTATCATTTTAAAAGGTTGTGTACAGTGTAATTCCTCTGGTAGTACAGTCCAATAAAATAACCACTAAATATATTCATCTCTGACCACAGCGCAGGGATGAAAAGACCAAAGTTTGACCACAAAAATGCATGGTACTTCATTTTGTTATGCATTTATTATTTTTATTGACTGCAAATAGCATTTACACTTTACCAGCTCTTCTTAAAAACAGAAATAAAGCCGATAAAAACTGCTACCGGTGAAGAAAAGATTAAGCTTAATACAAAAAAAAACCATTAAAAAACCTAGAGTTATTATAAAAACTAAGAACATATGAGAAACAAAATATTCTACCGTGACTAAATATGATATGAAACAATGAAATAAAATAATATGCCAGAAATAATTTTGAGATCAGTTTGCTAGATACCAAAATTTGATATTTCAAGCATTAAGGAGTTAATTTTATACTATCCTAGAATATGCTTAGTTACACAAAGCACTAAGTTATGATTGATTAAATAAATGAAACTACTTGCAATTCACACATTATTAACTATGATACACCAACTACAACATAGCATCGCCTAACTAGTTTTGGCTGCTTTTTTAAAAAGTTAAATAGGGTTGGATCTGGTTGGTATTTGCATGGCGCTATAACTATCTGCACCCTGCTTAATCACCAGCCACTGTGAAAGGGGTTCACAGCAGCAGTTTTACTGTTGTTATTCATTGAAGTAAAGCTGGAATTCTTGAGAGATAAGGCTACACTTGATACTGCAGTGCATTAGGCTGCCAAGTAGCACACTTATATTCTTGGTTTTAATTAATTATGTTTTTTAAACCCCTGATGTTGCAGAAATGTTTTTCATATTAACATATTTTGTGTTATCATATGTTGTGTTATCACTGATTTGCTTAGAGGAGGTGCCAAATATTTTTGTTAGCAGTTTAAAGCATCAGCCCACACAAGCTTCTAACCTTGAATGGACAAGGACATGCCTTTGTATATAATTATAATTGTCCAAGTACAAAATAGAAGTCTAAGTTATGGAATGGAAACAGTTTTAAGATTAGATGCTAGGTTGTTTTTGTTGTTGTGATTTTGTGGGTCATCCGCACTTAAACTTTGTCTTACTTATGGAAACAGAGCCTTCAAAACAACTGGCAGATTCATTTGGCAGAAAATATAAGAAAATGAACAAAAGGAGATGTCTTCCCTTTTATATCCCTTGGCACTTTTAACTTTTAAATTTATAAAAATCCCAGGAATGAAAATAAGGATTATATGTCCTTGTAGAAGTAGACCATGGAAAGTCTAGAGCATGGAGGATATTTCCCTGCTGAAGTCTGCCACCCAATCGGTTGCTTATAGGAGAAAGGAGACATTCAGAGGCATGCTCTCAGTCCTTCACTCAACTCCAGATGGTTTACATTATCTAAAGATTAAGCCCTGCAGTACTTTTGGGGACAGAATTGCTTTAATTACATTTAAAATTACAATGACAAATTTTGTTCTCTTGTAGGAGCAGCATCAACTATCAACAACCTGATGAAACCTCAAAAATGAATGCAAAAGAGGCTTCTTTTTCTAGATGACATCCAGAGTAGACATAGGGAGCAAGCCATTGTTTTAAACATGAAAGAGAGCACAGTCTGTGCACTAAGTATATTGTACCATTGCATGAAACAGTTGCTGTATGCAAATAATTAACATATATTTATAGCCTGGCTGGCTGGCAGGAGAGATTTTTCTACTCAGTGTAGGCCATATTCCAGAAATGTATCCAAGATTGGAATTTAAAATTGATTTAACTTCAAGAATGAGAAACTTCTGACAATGTTTTAGCAAAGAAACACATAATCACGTTGTAAAGCAGATTGTTTTAGTTTCAGTAACATGTGGACAATAGTGATATTGGCTTGTTTTTAAACTCCCACAATACTTTTAAACGCCTATATCTTTAAAGTTATGCATAGAATGGTTTTGTCTTTTTTTTTTAATAAGCTGACCAGATTTTGCCATACAGTAATAGCAGATAATTAAACACAACTACCAGGCTCCAATTTATTAGATACATGATGTACTCTAAAACAAATATGTATAGATTTGCTAATCCAATTTACAGTAAGCCTCCATAATTAGGGCATATGGTAAGTTAGGCAGGGCAAACTCTGTTGCTGTTAGTTGCAAAGTCGTGTCCGACCAATAATTTCAGTGCCACGTGAAGCATTTTTCTATTTTTCAAGGTTTAGATCTAACTTTTAATTTTTAGCTGTTGAATGATGCAGTGCAAATGTATGTGGTGTTTTATTTATTCATTCTTCTCTAATGTTTTGAAGAGACTTCACAAGTTTGAAACTGCATTGGCATGATTAATGGTAGGACCATTTCAGTGCACTGGTCACTTCCCGCCTGGATTACTGTAATGCGCTCTATATGGGGCTCCCGGAAGGGAGCACTCGGAGGCTCCAGCT
>JANHFP010006313.1:38277-51046 GCA_032468135.1 Calamaria suluensis | reverse complement strand
TCAGTTAATGAAAATAGAAGAATATGATTGTTTTGATAGATAGAAAGAACAAACAAAACAAAAGCAGTATGAGAGCTCAGAATCAATAAACATTAAGAAACGTAAACAAAACTCTATTTCGAGTACAACATAAAATGAGCTGGATGCCATTCCAATAGCAAGTAAATCACACAAAACAAAGAACTGGCAAGGAAGGAAGGAAGTTACTAAGCTATTGGAGAATTAAAACAAGCCCTTCTCTCATTTTTCAAATTATTCAGAGAGAAAGAGGCAAGTTGGAAATAAATATGTATGATCAAGGCAAGGCTGTTCCTTCATGAAATCAATTATTGTTTGAGTCTAACAAGGCATACAGAAAGATGTATGTAATCAATTTGATCAACTTGCCTGTTTATATATAATGTTTGTTTTCTCTTCCAAGGAAACATATTCTATTTACAAATTACTAGAACTTCAAACCAGTCTTTGCTGTTGAGCCGGGAAAAGGTTTTTCTTATGCTAGCTCTGTTTTTCACAATGATAAGACCTATGTTCACAGATGTCACAACTCACAATGAAACATGATGAAATTTGTGTTTTGACAACATAAGTTCTGCCTTTCCATACTTGTGTCCCAATGTCAGACCAAGTAGATAAGTTGTTTACTTATTTAACACATATCTCTACCCCCACCACAATAAAAATGATTTTCAGCATCTTACATCAGATATAAATAGAACAAGTTAAAACATTCAGAGTCTTATTTAAAACAGAAATTAACAAGTAGCAATAAAAACAGCCATCAGCCAAAAGAGTGTTAATAATAAAACAAGCAATAAAAGATGAAAAATGGCAAAATGCATCAGCTCAGGAAAAACAATAATTTATGGAAAATCAATGAGGAGGTAGCTATTATGATATCCACCAAAAAGCAAGTCCAAAGTGTCAGCATCAAGTTATGTGGTTCTTATTAGAATGTTACGATTAACATTTTATTATTCCTCCTCACCAATCCCAAGATATGGAACAGCTTGCCACTATTGGTTGATATTAGTTTTATTACAATTTAGAAGAAGATTTATAGTAGAAGATTTATTGAATCCTGACCTTTTAGAAATTTTGTGCTAATGGATTTTAACATTTTTATTGGACTTAGTTTTATTGAATATCAAAGTTTGTTTTACCTTAAAGGTAAAATTTTATATGTATCAAGAACAATAAAAAAATCAGAAGTTCTAAAGTTTGTAAGGCTCCTAGTGTAGCATATGCAAATTCAAATAAATGAAATAGTGAAAACAACACAAACTGAAAGAAAAAAACTCACTTGCATCTGTAAATAGTAAAATAATGTTTTATCAAACAGAACAAAGCTGGAGGCACAGAACCATTTTCAGAGAATTGATGATGATTTAGTAAAGGAAGTTTTTCATGTGAAAATGCACATGTTTCCCTTTTGTCTGGTTATATCCTCTGGGTTATTCAACAGTGGAATAAGATTCTGTATCAGGGGTCTCCAACCATGGCAGCTTTAAGACTTGTGGAATTCAACTCCAAAAATTCTTCAGCCAGCTTAATTCTGGGAGTTGAAGTCCACAAGTCTTCAAGTTGCCAAGGTTTGAGACCCCAGTTCTATATGACCCACAGACAGGTGATTTCAAACTGCTTTCAACCTGTTGTAGAAACAGTTGTCTGCAGCTTAGGTTGCAAAAGCAACTGCCTTTTATTTGATAACACTAAATATGCTTATTTCAACAGAGCAACAAAAACCATGAAAACCATACATGTTTCTAGAAAAGAGAGTCTGGTTAATATAATATATAGATGCACGTGTCTGGGTGCATGCACCAATGTTTCTACAAAACAACGTAGAAATTACTTGAAATCCAAACTGAGAGTAGAAGATGTAGTCTAAAGCAATCCACATTTCTTAAGGAAGAGTTCCTGCCCCACTATTAGGCTGACTCAGGGGGTTGTTTCAGGAGACAGAAGTTGGAAACAGGAGTGCATGTTCAAGTAGAAACAATCTACCCAGCTGCCAGTAAAACAAGTAAAGTGAACTGCTATGTTGTGGGAATGAAGAAAGCTGAGACACAGTCCAAGTCAACAACACCTCTTTATTAGGCTTCTATCTGTACAACTCAGCTGCCTGCAGCATGACAGCTCCCATTTTATAGGGCGCTGTCAGCTGTGGCAGCCAATCAGATTGAAAGGTTAGTTCCCGCCAAAAGAGAGGACCTTGGTGGAAACTAGCCTGGCAGTACATAACATGAACGATCCTATCTTTTTCTGATGTTGAAATCATCAACTTCCAGTCTACTTTCCTTATACTTAGAATGGGTTTGTTTATTTCTCTGTTTGTTTGTTTGTTTATTAAATTTTTATGCCACTCATCCACTGATTCAATGATTCTGGGTGGCTTAAGTAAAGGAGTACAAGAAAACAATTAAAATTAGGGGGGAAATTAATAGAAAAGCTGAAAGCCAAGAAGGGGGTGACCTGGCAGTGGGTGATCTTCTCTACCCAGTCAGCCACCCTTCATGTAGCAAGGTCCCTACCAGGGCCTCGGGCCAGTTGGCAGAGCCAAGTTTTTAGGCTCTTCCCAAAGACCAGGAGTATGGGGCAAATCTCACTTCCAGTTGGAGACTATTCCAGAGAATGGGGGTCACAGCAGAAAAGGATCTTCTCCTGAATCACACCAGTCAAAATTCTTTGGCCAACAGGATCCAAAGTAGGCCCCTTCTGCTAAAAAAAATAATGGGGTAGGTTAGTCTCATCAGGTGAGACGGTCCTTCAGATATCCTGGACCTAAACCATAAAGCAAGGGTGTCAAACTCAAGGCCCATGGGCCAGATCCGGCCCATGGGGTACTTAGATCTGGCCCACCTGGCTGCCCTGGAAACAGCAAAGGACCCACCTGCAGTGTCTCTGCCAGTGAAAATGACAGCCTCCTGCAGCCCTCTACCAGTGGAAATGGAGCTCAGGGAGCGACGCATGGTCAACCTGGGTTCTGTTTTTGGCTGTGATGGCCTCCTGCAGTCCTCTACCATTGAAAACAGAACCACCACCACCGAGCATGGCCCCTCAACCTCCATTTTCACTGGCAGAGGGCTGTGAGCCTAGACGAGTGTTGTCACACCTGCCCTGGCCATGCTCTCTGGCCATTCTCCCCCTTTCCTCTGAGGTCAAACACAACTCTGATGTGGCCTTCAATGAAATCAAGTTTGACACCTGTACCATAAAGCCTTAAAGGTAATGACCAACAACTAAGGTTCTTTGCCTAGGCTGCTAATTAAACTTTGATCAACATGATAGCCTTTTCTTTCCCCTTTATTTTTCTACAAACAGCTTATTGCATGAACAGCTTGGAATCAGGTTCACATTTTAACACAATTAAAACAATATTCTTCAAATTTAATACAGTTAACAATACTCCCCATATTTTGTTTGTTTATAATATTTCCTTAATTTTTCAATATATTATTTATATACCAATCTACATATTATTGATGTTGCTTCTTTTATTGCAAGTAAAATACCACTAATCATATTTGTTATATATAAATAACAAACTCATATAGTTCAAATAGTAATACATAGGTTTAATGTAATTGTGGTCTTCCATTGTTCCCCTTTCTAATTTTAGTTATGCAAGTAATATATTTTGATTTTTATCCCCATTATTATTATTCAATCAATGTGCAAACAATATGACATCTGGGCACCATACATTACACCAAAGAAGAAATTAAACAAATTAAATGTTATTGCTATATTCAATCAATTTATAAAATTTCCATTATAATACACATCTGTCTTGAATTATAATCTATCATTATTCCATTATTCCACCTGTTTCTCATTATTACTTACATTATATTAACTAGAAGTGTAATACATTAATATTCCCTTTATTTTTATCTCTTACTCTAATTTTTAGTCATCAACCTATATTTAAAAGCTTTTCAATTCTTTCCTGTCTGATTTCTAATCATATCATCTGTCTACAAGAGAAAGGGAAAAAAGGAAGAAGAGAAGAGAAGAAAAGAAAACTAGTACCAGGAGTTTAAAATAGCTACCCAGAGCAGATATCATCCTTCCATCATTCTCTTTATATTTTGGGTACTATGCGAAAAGCAAGCTTTGTTGATCTTGTCTCAAAGCTGCTTTTTTCTTCAAAGGCAACTGGACTGATTTTTCTTTGAGGAAGAAGAAAACTTTTCACTTTTCATCCAAGAAGCTTCATTACTTCTGATGGTGGGGCAATGAAACATCTTCCTCAAAGAATAAAAAATATTTGAGACAATTATGACCTGGATAACTGAGAATTTCCATGGAAAGTTCATTGATCTTCTTGGATGGGGAGAAGGCAATCTATAATTGGAAATGTATCTAACAAAATGAAATTCAATGGTGAAAAAAGTAAGGTTCTACATTTAGGCAAGAAAAACAAACTGCATAGGTACAGTATAACTGTAGATGAATGTACAAATATGTACCTGTTATTTGTGTTAATTTTTCAGTACAGAAGTGACATGGACTGATAATTATGTAATACATTAATTATGATATGTTGCAACTGTCATAAATTATATGAACTGTGCAGGATAATTCAGAAGAATATAAGTTTTTCACTATTTAAAGATGAACTAAAATGCTGATAATTGCACCCAAAACCCATTGAGTCTAGTTTGGAAAATGAAGATTGACAATAAATAATTGGTTTTCTGTTTCTCTTTGCTCTGTTCAGGTTGTCTTCTGGATTTTTGCAATCCAGATCTGGTTAGATAGAAGTCTTTCTTTGTAATCTGAAGACAGGGAAAATGGATATAGTAAATCCTTATCTTGTCCTTCCTGTGTTCTTCTTCCTTTTGGCTCTGATCAGCAGATAACTGCTAGATTGATGTTAATCTTTGGAAAGAGACTAGGGATAAGATGCATTTCTCCTTGGTACTAATGCCTAAAAGATGTATACATATTCCTCAAAGTACCTATTGCAAATTAAATAAGCTACTTAATTGTACTAAGCTCTGAGTTTACTTCTCGCTGAAAGATTTTTATGGATAGATTTCTATTTTAATTTGGAAATTTATGAAACAGAAAACTTGCTCAATCTTTTGCTTTGTGAATTTCTATATACATACACACAAGGATCTGATCAGCAAGATCTTGCTTTAGTTTTTAAAGAATAGTAAAATACAATGTGGTATTCTAACTATTTTGAAGTAATCAAATAAAAGAAAGGAATTGACCAGTAATTTTGTGAATGCAGCATGAAATAATTATACAAAGTTTTGCTAAACTAGCTACCACACAACAAATTCAATGTAGTCTCCACTGGTTTATAGTTTGGAGTGAAGGAAGACCTGAGGACAGTGAATTACAGCAGAACAAATTTCGAAGTATGTAGGAAATGATGGGTGAAATTGAATGAGCTTGAGTAATGGAGAGAAATTTAAAGTGTTCCAAGATAAATTTCTCTATGCCCGGTGATTATGCATGCCATCTACCAATAAATAGAGTGAAAGAGAAAGAGAAAGCCAATGAAGATGAACAGTGAAGTGAAAAAAATAACTACAGGCAAAAAAGTTGAATGTAAACTGCAAGCATATGATTTATAAGACAGTATAAACAGACAGTGAAAGTGCCTCTATTACTTAGAAATTAATATGGAAGCTAAAATAGATATAAACCCATAAATTGCAGTCCTGATATATTTAGAGAAGACCATCACATTATTTGCTTTTAAACATTTAAAGAAATTAAGTAGAATCTAACTTAAATGATTGAGATCCCTTGGTTTCAATGGATTAATCATACTTAAAATATTAATACCTAAAACAGACAAGCTGAAATCAACAGAACCTATATTGTTATGCCTTAATTTAATGCTAATCATGACTGAGTTTGAAATGGAATAACGTAAAAATGATGGATATGTGATTTCAAAAATATTAAACTTCTATTAAAATTTGAAACAGAACAAGCAAAAGAATGTATGATAAAGTAGGCTAAATTCTTTGGAAATGATATGCAAATAGAACAATGGGAAATATAGTCGATAGAACTGAAATCTACACTATATTACAATCGATTTAAACCTATTAAAAACCTCTCAAAAGAGATTTTTTAAAAATAAAATTATGTGCTGTTGGTATATGTCACCAACAAAATTGTCTAGAAGTTATAAAAACATTTCAAAATTGAACTGTTCTTTAAGAAATTGACAAATGGCTGCAAAAGTTGATGGATTTAGCAGAGATGGCTAAACTGATTGCTTTGATTAAAGAAAAGAACACAATTAATTTTGTTTCTACCTGGAAACCACTTTTGGACTTTTTGCTTGGGGTGGAAAAAATGTTGATTTTTGATTTGATTTTGCTGATTAGATATGTTGGTGTTATAGAAATGACTAACATACATTTTATATGAAAGTAAAAAAGTGAGGCTTTATGCTATTAACTTTTTCTACTGCACCAAAAGAACTTGTAAGTCAGTGCTTTTCATTTTTCCCCTCTATCCTATACTTTTGTCCCTTCTCCTTTCTCTTCCTTATTTTCCCCTTATTTACTTTCCTCCTCTTCTTTGTATTTTTGTATTTTATATTATGCTTTGATAAACTAATAAAAATTGAAAGAAAAAAAGAACTAATCTTTATGTCTACATGGATGCACTGGCAACATGGCAGATGGAAGTCATGTCTTCCATCTATTTTTTCTCCTTTCTTGCTTTGTTGACATTAGATAATCAGCTCCAGAGAACAGCAGACGGCAGTGGGAAACTGAACACGTCCTTTAATGCTTCATGCATAAATACATACAACATTACCTTATTTTGCCTTTCCCATCCTCTATTTCTATGATGGTACAGTTGTGCATTTTTTTAGCTATAGACACACCAGCTGAAATCAGATTGCAATAAAATGTGTAACAAAATTTATTGGGGGCAGGACCAACTTAACCTTCCCAAACTTGATGATGCAAAATGGCACTGTTGAAAAACCTAAAGTGCATTTGTTATTTTCCATTTAAAAACATTGTGGCTTCATCTAGGCACTCTGTCTGCTTCAGCAGCATGTGAAGATTTACATAGTGAATTAAAATGAAGCAAAACAAAAAGGCTGAAGAAATAGAGATGCAATTTTCTGAACACAGTATGCTAATCCATCACAGTTAAATAACTATTACATAAACTTCCATGGAGTTTTCTTACCGTTCAGTTCTCTTAACCAGCTGCAGTTTTTATTATGTATTTTCTAGGGGACCTAGATATCTATAATGTAGACTTTATAGCCCATTTAGCTAGAACTGGAACACATTATTTCAGGTTTTATAGAATCTCAGATACCCCATTTACTAAGATATCTTTTCTTTTTTAAAATCTGAAGATCTTTTGTTTGTTTTATAATTTATTGTATTATTGAGTCTTGGAGAAGCAAGAAATGTGGCAGTAATATTTTCCAGTTTAAATAAGGAATCCAAATTTCTGTCTAGTCAAATCCAGACTTCGCTGTTTTATTTAACACACATTTTGTCGCTGCTTTGCATGCCATCTGTTTGATGCTTTTCAGTGGCTGGGTTGGTAAGCTACTCATAATCAGACCTTCCAAGATACGATACAATATCCTTTTCCTTATTATTCTGTCCGCTTATCACAGTACTGCTTGAGTAGACATAATAATATTGTTCTTGAAAATGAGCAGAAAAATAAAAAAAAATGAGTCAGCAACTATCATTGTGGCTACCTGACCTTTTCTTTCTTCATTTTAATTAAGAAGAGGAGTGTGGGTACATGTGTCAGAATAATAATTTGTACTAAAATGTTCTTCCAACTATAATGGCTATAATTTTACTGTGTTGAATTATTCAAAAACGGAACTATGTTTCTCGTTTCTTGAAATCACATTTTATTTAATTAAACCTACCTTGCGTGGGTGGGGAACCTAGCATGGAACAATGTAAAAAAATGATAGTACAATGTACAAAATCATAGTACATTGCAAGAGGTATACAGATTGCAAGAGGTTTTAGGGATGATCTTTTCTACCTATTGCCCAAAGCAGGATTCAAAACATAAATGTGAGTAAAGCAACATTGGCATCATGCTGTAAGCCCCCCCCCCCCCAATTGCGGAATGTGAATGCCTAGTGCATCAGTATGGCTTGATACTATAGCTGGTTTGATTTTCCCAGTTTTCACATCCATCCCAGACACTGCCATGCACAAAGGCCTTAATGTAAAGGTTCAAGAAAATATATTTAACTCTCTTAAGACATTTCTTCATGCCCCTGTCGGAGTCTGATTCTGAAGGGGAAGAGGAACAGCTGACAGAGTGGATCCATCGCCTATGGAAGAAAATGGGGTAGTGAAAAGTCAGGCTGGGCAGAGCAGGGAAAAGGTAGAACAAGGGAGAGGGGACTCAGATGAACACTAAGGTCCTCCCCCTCCTCATCCTAGGCAGCACAGGGATGAATGGAGAAGAGAGCAACATGGGTTGTGTGGTTTATGAGGGAGGAAAGGGATCATCTTTACAAGGCACAACTGCTGAGGGAGTTTAATAGAAAAGGCAAATGGGAGGGACAGTTATTGGGAACAAATGCCGAGTTCATTTGGTGTTTCTCTGAGTTCCTGGCATCCTCCCAACTGGTTTGATTTACTTCCAAGCTCCTTCACTTCTGGAATTTCCTATTTTGCTTGTCCTGCCAGATTAATTACCTTGTCTTGCCTTGTTGGATTTTTAGTTGGAAGTTTTTCTGCTTGGGACTGAAGTATTGTCAGCCAAAGATTATTACAAGTTGGTAGAAGAGCTCTCTTCAGGCAGAGAGTTGAAAGTGACATTGGGGGCAAGTTGGTGATAAAAGGGACTCATATTCGTTCTCTGGCTGTGTTGCCTTTTGTCATGCCCCAGGTCATCACACATTTCATAGGGTCAAAGATGATAAAGGATTTTTCATCATTTTCAAAGTAATTTCTTTGCAATTCATACAAGGCTTACCTGCCACAATTCTTCCTAATTTGTTTTTTTTTTTACTTTTCTAGTCCGAAAGCTTACATTTCTTGATTGATGCTCATGATGATATATTTCTATACAACATCCCACCTGTTCTAAATTTATCATTTCCCATCTAACATTGAGGGGGTGAAAAAACCCCTCATCACACCCCCATTTCAGTTGATGATACTAGATTCATGAACACTGAATGGTAATGTAGCACTGCAGGCTGCATATTAATACAGCTGGAATTGATATGCAACTTGAGTAAATGTATTTAAAAGAACAGGCAGACTTGCGAAGAAGGCATTACGATTAGCAAATGACGTACAAAGGCCTTAAACCCAGAGCATGCTGACATCTTCAAGGAGCAGGTAATTTAATCTCTACGGGGGCCATCGATTCCTTTTTGACAACCAGCAGCGATATGCAGATCAATGTTAATGTTATTAGTCTGTTTGGTATTGCTGACAGAATGGAAGGCTGCAGATTTATGAGAGAGAAGTACTTTCTTAAGAGATCAAGTGTATTATGTGCCGCATGGGGTTTAAAAGGAAACAAAATGTGCTATTTTTCACCATGCCATAAAATCATTTTGGTACCATTTTGGTTTTCTTTTTCAACAAGAAACCCATCATGGACATTCACATGTTCAAAGGAACACAAAGGTTGGTGGGTTTTTTTGTTCCCTAAAAGTGTGACTCTAATTAAAAGGAAAGAGTCATAGCACCTGATCATCTGCTTTGGGTTCATTTAAACAATGATAGGCAGTCCATGAGTCACAGGCAGACTCCCACTTAAAAAAATACTGACCAAATCCATCCAAATATTTTAATAATAGAAAAATTTCTTTAAATAATAATATATATATATATATGGTCTACTACAGTGGTGAAATCCAATTTTTTTTTACTACAGATTCTGTGGGCATAGCTTGGTGGGTGTGGCAGGGGAAGCAAAATCTCCATTCCCACCCCACTCCAAGGGAAGGATACTGCTAAATCCCCATTTTCTCCATACTCCTGGGGGAAGAATAATGCAAAATCCCCATTCCCCTCCCCACTCCGGGGCCAGCCAGAGGTGGTGTTTGCCAGTTCTCCACAGTACTCAAAATTTCCGCTACCAAATCTCCAGAAACTGTCAGAACCTGCTGGATCTTCACATCCTAAATACAGAAAACACTTGTTATAGGGATGTATCATGCTCTTTGCTGGCCACAGTCATAACATTTTATTAAAAACAGTTGTCCATCTTGGATTTAAAATATTATTTTTCTTCCCTTTATATATAAATAAAAATCCATACATCTTTTCAAGTTATAACATGCACAGAAAGTGAATCTGTTTTCTTTTGGAGAGTTCACTAACAAATTTTGTTATGACATATTGGGCTAGAATGAAAGTTGGTAGTTTGTGGTATGGCCTATGATTGAATCAAACTGTCATGTAAGTCATAATATGGTGGATCTGTCTAGGCCAGTGATGGCTAACCTTTTTGCCATCACATGCCAAAAGCAGGGGGAATCATAGGGGTTTGCGCACACATGTGCCCACACCCATAATTCTGTGTGCCCCACCCCAGGGCATGCACACACAAACCCCCCAAGCTCCCCCCACTTTTGGCACATGATGGCCTGGTGGTCCCGTTTCATGCTCTCCCCAGGTTCCATAAGCCTTCTAGGAATCAGTGGAGGGCAAAAACAGCCTTCCCCACCCCCAAGGAGGCTCTTTGGAAGCTGAAAACAGCCCAATTGCCAACTTCTGGTATGACTGGAAGGCCCATTGTTTGTTCTCCTCAGGTGCCAGAGGCTTTCTAGGAGTATAGAGAGGGTGAAAATGGCCCTTCCCACCCTCCAGAGGCCCTCCAGAGGCCACAACAGCCCATTTCCTGACATCTGGTGGGCCCAGAAGATCCCAAAATCAGCTGGCTGGAGTCGTGATCACATGCCCACCAATATGGCTCCATATGCGACCTGTGGCACGCGTGCCATAGGTTCGCCATCACGGGTCTAGGCACACCATGTTAAGGAAGGCAGCAACTGTGTCTCAAAACTAAACCCAGGTTTAGTGTGTGATTTTAATTCAGCCAGAATTTTGCGGTTAGAAGTGGCAGTTTATAACTAGATGTCTGTGAATGAAGGAAGAACAAAATGTTTAACCTGCTGCTTAAAAAAAAAGGGGGGGATGCATAAGGGTTACCTATCGTGTTGTTCAGCAGCTCCATGTTTTCAGACAGAGAGCATTGATGGGGGAGAAGGCCTGACTTTCCACTTACCTAAAATCTACAGTGACAAGCAAACAGTGACTGATTGCCCTGCATATTGTCATCAGGGGGAAATGTTAACATTTTTAGTGTTGTAGTCTTTGGACTTTGGCAAACACCCAACATAATTACCATTCCCTGGAGCCATACCTGAATATGTTAAATTTGTTCGGGTCTCTCCTTTGTATCTAATTGCTTATAGAATCTGTAATATCAGATGAAGTCAGTAGATTGCTAATTGCTTTCCATAGCCCTAAGCTTATACAAGCACATGTCCTCTGTTATGACCTGGTCTAGGTTACTGATATCTTCTGAGGTGAGGGAGGTTGAAAAGGGAGCTTTTCATGCTCTGGCTACTTTATTGTATCATTCCAGACCTTCTTTCTCCCATCTAAATTCAAATCTCCAAGAAACTGTTTATTTTTTTTTATCCTACCTCTACGGAAGTCTCTGGGTGGTGTACAGCAACAATAAAAACATAATCATCACAATCCATTACAACAACTATGAGGAAAATCTAATAAAACATGCAATAAAATTAACAGTTTAAATGACTTTAAAATCAATATTAAAAATGACCTGAGATAGGAAAAACTGCATTCTAAAAGTTCAGTGAAAAAATATTGTCTTAGAATTTCCTGAAGATTAGTAGTTTGGGGATCATTTTGAACCTCATAAGACCTAAACTCCAACTCTCTCATATCCAATCTTCTTATGTCCAAACCATCCAGAATCAGACAGAATGGGCAGATTGTAGTAGAAAAAATGCCTCCCTTGTAACAGTGTCCCAGGTCTTATGGGGTAAAGGTAAAGGTGTCCCTTGCACATCTGTGCTAGTCATTTCCAACTCTAGGGGGCGGTGCTCATCTCCGTTTCAAAGCCAGCGCTGTCCGAAGATGTCTCCGTGGTCATGTGACCAGCATGACTAAATGCCAAAGGCACACGGAACGCTGTTACCTTCCCACCAAAGGTGGTTCCAATTTTTTCTACTTGCATTTTTACGTGCTTTCAAAACTGCTAAGTTGGCAGAAGCTGGGACAAGTAATGGGAGCTCAACCCTTTACATGACACTAGGGATTTGAACCGCTGAACTGCTGACCTTCTGATCAACAAGTTCAGTTGTCTAACCCGCTGAGCCACCATGTCCCTTATGTGATATCCCTTATGGGGTATAACCTCAGAAATCTAGTCCTAATCTAACAGTAAGACAAATAAATGTTGCTCTCATCCATCAGTCAGTAGACTTTGCATTCTCCCAACTGTAGAATGAAGGTTGCCTTCAAAACATCCCCAAGCACAGTGCATTGCATTAATCCAACTCTCAGGTAATGGGTGCATGAGTAACTGTTTTGGATATTCTACTTTGAGAAGGGCTATAATTGCAAGTGGTATGCCAGTCAAAGGAGAAACACTCTCCCTAGATACAATTTCCATCTACTGTTCAAGCAGGCATGAATCCATTTGAGAAACCTCGAGTTACACAATTGTTCCTTCAGGGATAGTATGACTCTCTCAAGAGTTACTTTTGGAGCCAACATGG